>VUQK01018221.1:10359-37602 GCA_015106715.1 Bujurquina vittata | reverse complement strand
GGAATGCCTGGAAGAAGCAGAGGAGGGACAGCAAGAGTTTGCATCAGCATGTTCTCATGTTTCGGCCGTTCAAAAATATGTTGAAAACCAACTACTAACTAATGGGATGCTTCTGTATTAAAATTCGCTTTTCATGATGCTGTTGCCTACAGAGGCGAGTGTGGCTCAAGAGGTAGAGGAGGAAGGTCAGTGGTTTGATCCCCGACGCCTGTCGTCTTCACATTGAGCCCTGAGTGTGAATGTTAGGCTAACAGCACTTAGAAAAAAGTAGTTGCAAGGCTTGTAGCAAAAAAGCACTTTGAGTACTGAAATAGAGCAAAAAAACCCAAACATGTAACACGGGTTTAGAAAACTGCACTGTAACCCGCAGGCTGTAGAGCAAGTCAGGTAGTATTAGTGGCGCTTCCACTTTGAGTGTTGCTTTATAATCCAGTTTTTAGGATTATCATTAATTATCTTGACTTCAGTCATGGATGCTAAAAGCTTCTTTAAAGGCAAGAATGAACCTGGATCATCTCTTCAGAAGAAAGAAAATATGAGGTGTCAGGAGGATGTGCAACCATTCTCAAATTGACCCTTTAAGTAACAGTTTTAATGCTGAATTATATTCATTTTGTTAAATTCAAGCCTTGGTAATAAATTAATGTCTTTCTAAGGGCTTATAAATTCTCCTTTTCGGTTTGTGTGTGTGGTAATGACAGAAAATTGGGTCCTTATAGATAAAACTAAACAAGTGTACATGTACAGGCTCTTCTTTAGTGCATGAAAGGTGCTATCGTTGCAAAATAGCAGATGCATGGAGTAGCTTCTCACAGTACCTTCAGGAAGAAGTTCAAACTGCGACCGAACTCAGAGTTTTATTAAACATAAAGACCTCTGTGTACCTGTACGTCCTCTAGCCTGCGCGGGTCCCCTCTGAACTCGGGAAAGTTCTTGCGAATGTCGGCCGTGCGAATCTTTTCCACCAGCAGGTCTGTTTTGTTGAGGAAGAGGATGATGGACACGTTAAGGAAGAGCTTGTTGTTGACGATCGTCTCGAAGATGTTCATACTCTCGACCAGACGGTTTGTCCTGCGATCCTCCATCAAGACCTGCAATCACATACGCTCAGAATGATTTTTTTGTTTTATTTTTATTTTATCTGTGCACCAATTAAGGGTTCGGTCGTCATCATATGACCGCTGACTTGAACTCGAGCCATGACTGTGGGAACAATGAAGTTTCCTCAGCGTACCACAAAGAGAGCTTTGTGTTCACCACAAATGTTGTGTCTCTCTGATGTTTCTTGTGCCTTTCACAATCCCAGAAGTCAAGAGACAAACATTTCCACTGCAATAGCATTTCATATTTGTGTATTTGTGTTCTCGTATGCACGCACCTGGTCGTACTCTGACGATGACACCATGAAGAGTATTGACGTGATCCCATCGAAGCACTGAAACCACTTCTGCCTCTGGGACCTTTGCCCTCCAACATCCACCATCTTGAAAGGAATCTTTTTGATGACAAAGTCGTGCTCGACAATCCCTTTAGTCGCCTTCCTCGCAAACAAAATGTCTTGCTTGCTCGGAATATAGTTCTGAGGAAAGATATGAGAGCATATTCTTACAAGGCTAAATAGTTAAAAAGTCAGATTTAACTCATCACTATGACTCACCAGTTGTCCAATACGATCCAAGTTATCCAGGAAGTATTTGACCGACTCGCTCTGCAGACGAGAAGGAAAAAAAAATCCATTACAGCTGCAGCACAGACCTGAGTCATCTTAAACGCATTAACGAAACTTAAAAGACTCAAATAATCACATTACAGCACTTGATCACATTATCGGAACAATTTCATTTCTTATATTTCTTCCTTCTTTAATTCTCATTTTCACAGAAGCTGTCATACTGTGGTTATTAATTTAATAAGACATCAATCGTTGCAACAAAGGACAGAAACCATGTGAACAACCACAATCATATTAGTCCCATTACATCTCTGGAGCGCATAGCTGAATCACATTTAGTTATCCTGTCACATAGAACCTGCCACGAGTCTGCAAACTCTTTATGGCTCAAGAAGACATTAAAGCTGCGCGAATCCTGATTTTCTGATCAACAAAGGATCAAAAAGTAACGTTTAATCAGAAAAATGTTGCTAGTACTTCCATAAACCTGAGTTGCAGCTCACCCAGGAGGAAGCCTCTTCTCTCTAAGAACACAGCGGCATGGGTTAGGTCCGTATAACTGAACAAACCTCAAGACATCTGGAACAGTGTCCTTTGGACAGACAAGACCAAAGTGGAGATTTTTGGTAACGATGCACAGAGCCGTGTTTGGTGAAATCTAAACAGAACAGCACCTCATACAAACTGTCAAGCACGGTGGTGGAGGGGTGATGATTTGGGGTGTATTTTGCAGCTACAGGACCTGAGCACCTTTCAGAGTATTTTAGAGTCTAATATGAGGCCATCTGTCCAACAGCTAAAGCTTAAGTGAAATTGGGTCATGCAACAGGACAATGATCCCACTCACAGCAGCAAATCTACAACAAAAAGAAAAGAATCAAGGTGCTGCAATGACCCAGTCAAAGTTCAGACCTCAACCTGACTGAAATGCTGTGGTGGGACTTTAAGAGAGCTGTGCATGAATTAATACCCACAAATCTCAATGATCTGAAGCAATGCTGTAAAAAAGAGTGAGACAAAATTCTTCCACAATGATGTGAGAGACTGATAAAGTCATACAGGAAATGATTATCTCAAGTTTGTCCTGCTACAGGTGGTTTACAAGCTGCTGAATCATGGGTTGTACTTCATTTTTCACGCACTGCTTCTGTATTTCAGCTGTTAAATAAATAATGACATTGTAATGTGTCATGTGTTGCTGAAGTTGTATTTACATAATTTTAAGACCTACTAAGGACTGGATACCATATTATAGCCTAAAGTACACCCTGTATAGAATTAACAGAGGGTGTACTTTTTGTTTTTACCATGACTGTACACAGACAAGATCTACTCAAACAGCTGAGAGTATATAAAAGACGACGCACTAGACAAAAGGTAGGCTGTGGCGTCACAAGGCAACCCTGTGATGAATTAATCTTGTCTCACGTGGTCCCAAAATACAAACTGACTTCCACATACAGGCGGTTTACACAGAAAAGGGAAGGAAACTGAGGATAAGAAAATGTGATCAACATGACTTCATTTACAAGAATAAGCAGACACAATGAAGTGGATCATGGAATCATTTCTGCATCATGCTGTTGAGGTTTACCGCTGTCTGGTCTAAAGAAACAACATGATCTGAATTATTTCATATCCTCTGAAAATATCCACTGAACCCGACTGTAGCATCAGGGAAAGACTTAAAATCACCACGTGCGCTGTCAGCTTTAACTTTAAATCATACAACATTACGTCTGAGGGCTTTTTTTGAATGCTTGCTCTACAGTTTGTTTTTGGATGTAGGTTTCCTGATATTCAGACAGCAGTTGGGTTTAGCTCATTTCTGCTAAGTATGAAACTCAATAAGACAACTCCTGAAACTTGAGATGTGTAATCCATTGCTACAAACACCATGTGTGCATTTTTGTCACTGCTCCGCTATTCACTGTTGGACAGTAATGTGGTTTAAGTGCACACCGATCTTCACTGCAGTGGATTACGCTGCTCACTCAGGTTTTAAGAGGCTGCTAATTGATTTCCATGCTGCTCGGAAATGAATGGAAACCAGCGGGTTCCTGCAGCAGAGGAAAAAGTTTATTGGGCTTTTTCTACAGCACAGGAGCTTATCTTCAAAATGTTCTGCTGTGCTAGTGTAATGCCATCTGCTGTAAATGGGCTAAAAGCAAACAGAAGTAATAGGAGGTGTATACAATTCAAACTGGAATCAGACTGATTCCCAGCAAAAGTTTAAAAATGAACCTTTCTCTTCCTCCGTCTTTCTCCTAAATACACTCACATTCAACAGGAAACAGCTGTGTGTGTGAAAACAGGAGAGGAGAGGGGGAGGGAGGGATTAGCAAGTCAGACGGAACTCAGTTTCAAAGTCACTTTAGCACTTCCATCACACACACACTGCAATATAACATTACTGCTCTTTAAACTCGTGCTGACAGCAGCTTTTTCCAGACTGCACAGATGTTTTGGCTTCTCTCAAACTGATCAACGAGCAATGGTTAAAAAGAACAAAAAAAACCCCTCTTACTCTTCATGTTGGCCCTGACATGCCCTGTAACAACCAGGAAACGTGACCTCTGTGTGGGTGAGATGTGAACCGCTGACCCCACAGATGACCTACAGTGTCACTGCAATAGGAAACACAAAGCCAGGGGCTCTGATTGGTTCAGCCGGACATGAACGGCAGGGGAGGCTGGTTGGAGGGAAAAGCAGCGAGAGGGGAATTCCCAGAGATGAAGGGATATGCATACACAGACAGCCACGGACACCCACGTGAGCGTGCGCACAACGGACACGCACGCGCGCGAACAAGCCCAGATCGTTTCCACAGACGGTTCAGCCGCCATCAGCACAAATGAAACAGTCTGATCATTCATGCATTGGAAGCTTCAGACTGAATTTATTTTATTAGATCAGGGATGGATTTTAGTGCCTGGTAATGTAGATCTGTGGGTAATAAATGGGTAAAATATAGTTCTGGGTGTGTGTGTGTGTGAGTGAGCACGTATGTGTGTGCATGTGTTGAGTAAGGCAGGAGGAATGTCTCCATTCATGGTGTGAATGGGCAGATTAGAGGCTTTATTCCAGCAAAGACCTGAATAAACTCGAATTCTGTGTGTGTGGTGGTGGTTGTGTGTGTGTGTGGGGGGGCACAGATATATGTGCCGCTGTATGTGGAACTAAGTGCATTCTATTGTGGTTTAGTCCTTTCATTTCCAACTATGAGGATTTACGATAATTAATGATTACAAATATTGTTCTTTTATTAACTAATCAGTATTTTCAAAATAAATGTATTTATGTATTATACACCTGTTATGTTAAAAAGTCTTGAGTTAAAAAAGATTAATTAATTTCTTGAGCACAAGCACAATGAGTACAATCATGATTGTGTTTGGTGATTCAGATCGAAAAGTCCCCGTTTGCCTCATGTGCTGATCTCCGGTACAGCACAGGTGATATAGTATTTTTATGACTAACATTGATATTTAGTGATTTAAAAACCCTATATTTTGATACATTGTGTCTGATATATATATTTTTCCAGACACACACAGGCCACTTGAGACTGGACCAAAAGTGAGCCTGTCCCCAGAGACCTCCATGTCAAAAGCCCAACTACATATCTGAAAGATAATTTTTATATAACTGTTCAATTTAAATTGTATTACACTTTAAAGTTATGTTATGTGGAGTGGCTGGTGAAATTAGTATTTCTAGTGCATGTTTAGACCAATAATATGCTTTCTGCATGGATGACATTATTGACAGACCACCCAAGAAGTTTGTGCTGCAGGTTACATAGCATTTATTAGGTTTGTCTGTGTTATGGACCCACACAGTCTGAGGATGAGCTTGCTATTGCTAGCTGAAAGCGTGGTGACTGTGTCTTTCACCAAGAAGGGCTCTGAAGACAACGGTCTGCAACAGACAGTGTGAATATTTTGGTCTCAAAACTGGACTTATCAGTAAGGTTGTGGCTTGTCCATCTTTTTAAATGCTTATTCCAGACAAAGAATAGTCCACAAATTCTAATCTATTCAGTTTACAATAATGTTTGCAGCAACCTCTACGTGCACACGACGGGAATGCAGGTCGGGTTTGATGGACGCCGGATGCAGTATCATCAATTTTACAAGCATAAAGGTGAAAGTGAAGTTTTATAATCATCAGTTTTTGATTCCTAGTTCTTTAATCCTGCACGGGTAGCAGTTTAAACCTCATCACTGTGACTGAGAAATGAATCTAAACTAAGTGTTTCAGCAATACTCTATAAGAGTCTGTAAATTATATTTCTATGATGACAGCTTTAGCTCCACGGTTCAAGTTGATTGCTGACTTTAAGAAATTTCTACCGCAGATTTCAAACATAATCCCTCCCTGAACAGGAAACCTGAGCTGTGAGGTGAAGCAGAGCGCAGCTGTGATGACGAGCGCGGGCAGCAGATTTCTCTTTCAGTTTTTCTTGCATACAAATTTGGAGAGAGATGGACTAAAATAAAACTTGTTTGTGAGCGTGTCCAAACTTTTTACTGATACTGTAAACGAACTCTCTAGTTGTTGCAGATCCACCGCTATCGTATTTACAATCCCTGCTCTTCAGGTACGTTATGTTTCTTCCCTGACTGTGTGTTTTGCTTTGTCCACATGTCCATGATTTAGTAAACAGGTAAGAAAAGAGAACTCTCATTAATCACTGAAGGCTGCAGCAGCAGAAGAAAGTGAAATGTATGCATCCAATAAGAAGAGCATATACATTATAGATAAAGCAGAATATCAAAGATGCAATATAGACAACGTTAAATCTCGGCAATGCCCAGCTCAACGATAAAGCATGCGTGTGTGTACATTGTTGCACGCATTTCAGCATTTATAGCCTCTTTACACCTTTGTGGGACTTCAAGGTCCCCTGAACATTCGAAAGGCTAAACCTACGGTGAAGACGACGGCCACCACTTACTGTCACAACTTGATCTACAGCCTTGTTTTCCTCAAGCAGAGGAGGTTTGGTGTTTATGTCCTGTATCAATCTGTGTGTTATCTGGGTGTGGTGGGAAAACAGAAAACCCTCCAAGTAAACAAACTCTTTGCTTGTACTCGCTTTTGGTTTGTTTTCCCCTCACTATCTCCCCTTTTCCCTTCTCTCCGTTTTCACTGTGGGAGACTCCCTGCTCATCTCTGCTTTCCACTCCCTTTCCCTCTTCCTCTCGTCAGACCCCAGTTTCTCTTCTCCCTCTCCCCCGTCCGCTTGCGGCCCAGCTCCAATAGCGCCTGGGAAAAACTGACTGCGGTGTCCCCGGAAAACCTTCCCGGAGGCGGAGAGTATCTAACTCAGCACATTTACTCCACAGTAGACATTTTGGTTTCTTACTGTCAAGAATAAGGCTGCTGTTACTCCATAGTTTTCCTTTTGTCCACAAATCCAACAAAAAGAAGACCGGCACTTTTTCTGTAGCATTCAACTTCTTTATCCTGGCTTGGGGCCCAAGCACATGCACATAAATCATAAAAAAGGAGATGGCAAATGTGTGGTTAGTCTCAAAACCAGCTGGGCACAGTAGTATAAAGCAAGTTAGGGCAGTTATTTGGTGCATATGCTGGGAACTATTTAAGCTTTGTGCACTGGTGTATGTGGGATTGACCCAATATTAATTATACATACAATATTCATAGGCTCATTGATTAATATGTTGTAGCTACACTAACAGCATGGATAAGATTTGCTCCACCTCAGTAGTTCTAACAGTGTTCAAACAGTGAATTGCTGGAGAGGTGATGGGAAGTTGTGGAGACCCTGCATGAGGTAAAATGGACAGGTGCATGCTGGGACTTAAAAAAAATAGTTGTAGAAAAGCTAAGTTGTAAGTTGGGCGGCTGGCTGAGTCAGTAGTAGCTGTGTTAAAACTCATACTGTGGGTCATAGCTGAATCATCCATTGCCAATAAACATCTAGAAAGACACAGATTTACAGGAAATGCATTATTATTTTGTCACGGAACCGCAATCCTTCACTTTGCGGTGTTGGCTCTACCTCATCACACCGCATGTGCAACAGATTGTCATGTTTATACTTTGCAGTAATAAAATACTGTGATTTTAACCCAGAATCTGCAGAAGCTCATCATCAGAAGAGTTGGCACTTTAAAGAGACTTTGGAATTTCCTGTTTACCTGTGACCTCTGGAGTATGATGAGGGTGATTCAGCCCTGTGAAGTGAAGCAATGTGATTTCATCAGGAAACTAAAACACATTCTTTTTTGGTGGTTCCCTTTTAATTTATAACTTAAACTTCAGAGATTTCTCCCGTCTACATATATATTTTTTCCTAGAATGGCTCTAATATATAGCTGTAGTTAACTGACAAATTTATTTACATATTATTATACCGAATTACTTGTTCTTGACTATTCAGCAGCAGCTGTTTGCACACCCATGGGTACACCGCACTGCAATAAGGCAGCTGATACAATTTAAACATGCAGGCTGCAGAGGATTAACTACAGAGTCAACAGGTGTTTAATGAAGTGCTGGTTTTGGTCTCTTTATGGAATTTGCTGAAAATAAGAAAAATACTAACTTTCGCCAGCCTGACTCCAAATTAAAGCAAAGCAAGAGCTGAACTGAAGCATTCAGTCTGCACACACTCTGTACATCACTCACAGCACTGAAACAGTAGTGATTTAAATAGCTGTCTGTGGGGGGAATAAAATGACACTGGGCCTTTGAGGTGACAAGCAGATCACACGTGTTTTGGAGTCAGTGTGTATTGATACATTTGATAAAGTCTGCTGATAGAATGGCAGCAGGCCGTGAGCATCAGCAGGCCGTGAGCCTCTAAATGCGTTTCCTATGTCCTGTGTAGAATGATGTCTGCAGGCCGGCGCAGCTATAACATACTAACTTTATCACACAGCGACTCCAGATAAGACAAAGCAGTCTGACCCAGAGCTGTACATCTCAAACACACGCACGCACAAACACACACGCACACCAACACAGTTTGTCGAGTGCGAGAGAGCCGGGAGTGCCTTCTATGTGACTCCAGCTTGTTTTGTCACTGATAAAAGTGTAACAAGGTAAAAGGTCGTCCTAACAGTCCCGAGCAGACAGTAAAGCTGCTGTGTCACTTTCAATAAAGTCCAAATAAAACTAGCCGTTAAAGCCACTCCACAGAGCACAGACAGCAGGCCCAGCTGGTGATGCTGATGCTGTGAGACATTCCCTCTGCTGACAATATGGTTAGTGATCATTCACGACATTCTGCTGAACCATTGAGTGTCATTAACAATCTGTCTGGAACTTCTCAGCATAACGGTGGACATTTATTGGACAAATGGTTTCCCTAGCTGGTCTGTTTTTCACAAAATACTCTTTAAAATACAGCAAGTGGCTTCGTGAAAGGAGTCTATTTGTTTTTGTTCTTGCAAGAGGGCAAAATAAAAGCTGAACTTAGGCGTCTGGGGGGGGGGGCAAAGGCTGCTCTGACTAAAGATAAATAGCTGCCAGACATTAGTCATCTTGGAAGTTTTATATGAAAGCTTTAAGCATTTCAATTATTTTTTAAAAGCTTATCTAGTCATGATTCATTGTTTTTAAAGCTTGTCTTTTAAGCCTAACACACAGAAATAGACAACACATACACATTATGACATTATGATGCCTTCTGATGGTGATTTTGAGGATGTAAAATATTCAGAAGAGATGGCATTTTATCAAACCCTGCTTTAAAAATGTCCTCTGTCACTTTCAGTGTAATAGCTTAAATATTTTCCATTGACTCACTGTGACTAGTTGTACTCTATAAAGCAAACCTTTCTTGTGCAGCACACTGCTGTTGATTTGTGTGCGTTTAATATACTGTATGTGTTAAAAGGGAGAAGAATGGCTCCGCTTCACATTGTGTTTGCTGCATGCAACGCGGGAGGAGAGACTCCGCAGACTGCACTTCAAAGACTCCATTTACAGTCAAGAGGAAAATAATTACATCTTTGGAACGTCTCCAAAACACAAAAAAAGAGAGCGAGAGGGCGAGCAAGAGAAAGATAGGGAAGTTATGCAAAAAGACAATAAATACTTTGGCTTCACTAAGTGCAGTACTAAGCAGTTTGCTGTGGCTGCTTTTTCAGCTGACAGTTATAAACATTTCTAATGCGATCTGGTTTCTCGGATGTTTTGAGCACATCAGTGACTATTAGGTCAGTGAAAACAGGCTGCAGTAAATCAGTTACCATGCAAATATCGACTGCTCTCCACTCTACGACTGCAGGACTGGAAAACAGTGCAGTTCTTTTTTTTACTTTGCAGTATTAGTCAAGCAGCTAATAGCAGAGGAAACAGTAAGGAGACCAACGCATGATTGATAATGAGTAGCAATTATTTTGTGTTAAATGTTGTCTGCCATCATACCGATGTGTAGAAAGGCACTACTACATTTAAATCCTGAGCTATAGCGGTAGTGCGCATAAAATTAAATCATCATCAGTTAGTGACCATACCCTGATCAAAGAATAAACAGAGAGGCGAACTTTTAACTTAATAGAAGATTTAGAATTTTAGGATGGGTTCTATTTGGAAATGTACAGTAGTGGTTTACACATTAACCTAACAAGTGAAAGATCCCCAGTTTGATCCCAGAAGGAGACACAAATCCCTTTGGGGTTGGGTCAGTACAGGCATCCCGTTTTTTAAAAAAATCTGCCAAATCAAACACGTGGAGCTGCCCGCTGTGTGATCCCTTGTGAGTAAGGGAGCCAAATCAGCCACTATATCGAGACTGCTGACAGGTTAAGTCATTTCATCACAGTGCAGTGCTCTGCTGGGAAGCCTTGGCTGGCATTCACGTGGATTTTACCCACCCTTGCCAGTTTTTGGTCTCCCCTTGCAGGAAAGGCTCCCTGCAGCATGGCAGAAAGGCTCGGGAACGCTTTGAGCAACATGAAAAAAAAGTCCAGGGCGTTGAAATCGATATCCATCTTGGCAATTCCTAAGATCACAGTTATAATCCCAGTACCAGTGATCCCAACCTGATTGAGCATCTACAGGACGCAGCAGAAAAAAAATCTGATCCAGGAAGGCAGCAACACGCAACCAACAGGATTCAAAGCATCAACTGCTCACATCCTGCTGCTCGGGACCTCAGAACACCACCACAGACGATGCACCCATGCGCCAACAGGTCAGCTGTTTCAGTGGTGTGGGGTAATGTTTAATATTAGGCCCGTGGTTTTAATGTTGTGGCTGATCACTGTACGGTTTTGGGAAAGTCAAAGAATATTAATTAAATGCATTCTCACCCAAGGGGGCTGCACGATGAACAGGGTTTAAAAGGAAAAGGGAAACTAATATATCTGAGCTACACAATATAATGCATTATTACTTCTTTATTGTTTTTGTATTTTATTGCATTGTTATGCAGCATGAACTACACACTACAAGTTTACAAGCTTTAACCGACCCTCTTTCCTGCATTGTACACACTCCCTCTTAACATCTCCCTTATTCTTAGAGCCAAAATCAATATAAACAAGATGACAATATCAACCACAGAAGTCAATGGAACCATTACAACAACTTTTTAAACATGCCTCTATCGTATTCTGGGGGTTTGCATGGCTTTAAGCCTAATAATTATCTTCCTGAGTTGTCTTCCAGGTGATTTTATAAAGTTATTGATTTTCAGCTCCATTTCTTTATGCAGCTGTATGTTTTTCTCTCCAATCTCTCCCTATAACACTCACACTCTCGATCCAAGCACCAGCTGGTGCAAGTGCAACAGTTCTCTTGTAGTGACTTGCTTTGCCCAAATAAAACGTATATCATTCAATTCTCAAACGGAGATCTATTGGACACAATAGATCGTAATGCCATCTTGGACTCTGGTGGATCATTCGCAGGCAGCGTTATCATAGTTTTATTGTTCACCTCCCCTTTGTCACACTGCCAAGAATGCAAGAATGAATGTTCCCTGTATTCCGTTACATTTCAAACATGTGTCAGACACACTGCTGTTACAGTCTTTCAGTAAGAGAAAGAGTTACATCAGTTCACATACGACTGATCACATCAAAGTAGCTCTTAAATTAGTGGTAGCTGTTTGTGTCAGAGTTGTTCCAATTATTATTTTGAAATATCCTTTTCTTAATCTGCCCTTCATGCATCAAGCTGGGATACTGAGGTTTCAGAGAAGCCAGATGAAAGCCAACAGTACACTAATGAAATCAAACCATTACTGTTGCAATTCCTGGTAATATTTAGTTAAGGATGAGAGTTCAGGAACTGCCGGTGACTCATTTTGCATGGAAGAGGCAAAAGTCCAAAACTGCAGATATTCAAAGAAATGTTTCCTTTGGATATTATGTATTAATAAGGAAATGTCCTCAAAAGTCATTTAAACCTCTTCTTTTTTAAAAAAAAAAAAGGTCAGACATTATTTTATTCAGCACTTTCTTTGCCCACGGCTGAAAGGCAGTTTATCCAGTTTAAACAAAACACTGAACTGTGTCACAAAGTTCTCCACCTAATACCATATGAGATCATGTTAAGTACTATAAGGCGGGTATTTAAGCCTGAGTGAATGCAGATACAAGGGTAGCTAAATTGAGCATGACTCATCCAGAAGAAATTGGAAAATGGAAGATTTGGACATTTCAAGCTTTTGTACAGAGTAGTGAAAAAAACATTTCTGCTCAGTTTTTCTTTTCAGACTAATAAATAGCGCGCATATAAACAAGATCGTCCTCAGTTCACGTTTATAGCCCTCTGACATCTGCAAAATCCAGGGTTGGAAGCTACTGCCTTAGACTGCAGCACGAGCACTTTGAAACATTAGGAGCCTTTGCTGTTGTTTTTCTTTTGCGAAAATAGGCAGCTCAGATGGTTTATCAAAGATGACAAACAACAAAATGCTCTTTTAAACAGTTATAAAAAGTTTCCATTGATACACATTCTTTTTTTTTTTGCAGTCTATAAAATCCCAAAGAGGGGTACTTGAACCCCACGGGGAGATTTCAGCAGCAGCATCAGGGCGCAGGGAAATATTGTGCAATGGTTCAGTTAATCTAAACCACTCTCACATTTGTGTAAATACAAGTAGGATAACAATTTGTTGTGCTGCTGATTTGCTTTGGTTTATCTAAAACAAGGTACATCACTGCATGCCCAAACATCACATGGTGTAAATGAAAGTGCATGGAAAAAGTACATGAGCAGAAAAGCTAAGCTAAATAGCTGAAAATAGAATAGCGCTGTCAAAAACACTGGATATTTGAAGCAACACACTGACTTCAGTACTCATTTTCTGCAGCACAGGCAAATGACTACCAGCAGTGCTTTCTTGCCTTTCCATCCAACCCTGCATCCTCTCACCCCCTCGCAGTCCTGTACCTCGCTGCCATAAAAATGTAAAGAAAAATCCTCTTGAATATGAATATTATTCAGGGTATTTTACTGAAGGTAATTGCAGAATTGCAATGACTGAATCCACTGCGTCTCGCAGAATTTCTGCAGCAATATTCACTTCCATATAATTAAAAGGGTTAAATGGCATCAAGTTAGAATAAACACTTTTGGATCTAACAGTTGGTTAGTGATGAAAGTTCAAAGGGGTGTGGGAGGATATTAAAAGGATTGAGAATAATGCCTCTAATCTACTCACCAGCTGGAACTCGGAGCGTCGCGTGTAGGCCGCCTGTATGCCGGCGTCTGCCCAGAGCGCGCTCAGTGCCATCACATACAGCTGAAACTCGCTGGGCTCGACCCCCGAAGCGCCTACACGGCCCTCCCATGACATCACCAGCATGCCCTGCTTCTCATTTTCGCAGCTCTGCCAGGTGATGCCCAGCTTGTCCCGGGCATCCACCAGCACACGCATGCCCTGCAGAAACACACAATGAGAACAGCCGCCCGTCTTAATGTCGCCAACGCTGGGGAAAAAGGCCCTTCAGCTTTGAATCTAGCTTTACTTGTAAACATGCAGTAACTTTAACACCAAAGCTCATGCATTTAAGTCACACTCATAACACATGCATGTGTGGCTGCTGCTGGTTTTCTGAAGAGAACCATGTGGGATCTGTGTGGGGGGTCTCTTTCAGAGACTGAGTATTTCTCTGGAAGGAGAAATATTCAGTTTTACTTTTCTATTTTTCCACAGCCACCAAAACACCTTTCAGACATCACACTGAGGGGGTCTTTAACTCTCTGGAACTGTTGATGCAGCACTCACACCCACTTTACACAACAACTATAAAAAATTTTTTTTATTCAAGCCAGTTCTTCCGAGCAGCTGTGAGCATCACCACAAATGTAGGTTAGCTAGACAAACCTCTGATTTTTGAAGCGGTGGGCTTATCCATTACACCCTCACTTCTTAATAATTCGGCATCTTGAAGTCCAAAGCGGCTGAATTATTAAAGAGATGCTGCTTGTCTGCTTTATGGATCGTTACAATGACTCTGCAGTGAATAATTTAAGAGTGTCTCAGGGGTCAAAGTCTGTGTGCTCTGAGTGTGTGTCTGTCAGTGACTCATGACTCATCTAAGTGTTGTGCAATAGTTAAGTCAAGTTTATTTGTATTGCTTAAGCTCACACTGAAGAAGCTTTACAGACCCACAACATCAGGATCTCCGGACCTGGCTCAGCCTCGTCTTTACAAAGACGGGGCAAATCTTCCAAAAACCAAGGAACCGTCAGACACCTCCAATGGCAAATACAGTGAGTGAAGGGAGGGTTTGACTAATGCAGCTGAGCTGTACGTCTGTTTCATGTGTGTGTGCAGTCTGATTTGGATGCCCTCTGTGACTCAGTGTTGTGGTGTGCTTTCAAGTCTGATCCTGTTAAGACTTTTGTTCAGAATTGATGTTTTTGTTTTTAGAAGTGAGTTTGGTGGATGTGAACCTAAACAAGTGAGGAAATCCCACGCTGGTGCTTAAAACAAAGACACACACACACACACACACACACACACACATTACCATAATGCGATGCACATACAGATCCACTACCAGCATGGAAGCAGTCAAATACCTAACAAAGAATCACGGAGTGAGCTTTGAGTGAGTCATATCCAGACAGCACGACCCTTATCAATTTACTAATCTGCTGCAATTGTAGCATAATCCTCCATATTCCTGTCTGCGTCTCTTCCTGTGTGCCCGCATGTTTACTCTGCTGTCTGTTTCCCTGCTGATCAGCCTCTGTCATTCTCTGTCTGTAACAAGTCAGTTAAGTGCAGCTCAGGTCTACAACTCTGACATCACCGCGATATGTTCAGTAAGTCTGTCACGCTTCAAAGCATCCTCTGAATTTAGTCGAGTTGCCTTCTCTTGCCCAAATTTAGAGCACCAGAGGACGGCTCATATTCTCTAAAGAGAACTCATTAATTTGTTACCTGCACATTCAAATGATGCCAGTCAGCTTGTATACTCTATTTATCCCGTACTGTGTATTTCTGCTCTGGTGGTCATGAACTGCTGTGAGTCTCAGATAGAATAAAACAGAAACACAGAAAGTGCTAAAATCTGGAAGTCAGGTTTGCTGCCTGTTATGAGTCTGAACATGCTGGTAATTGCACAGGAATGATGGAAAGATGGTTGGCTTTGCTGCCTCACAGCAAGAAGCTCCTGAGTTCAAATCCACCAGCTGGGACCTTTGTGGAGTTTGCATGATGTCCCTGTGATTGTGTGGGTTCTCTCTGGGTTAGGTTAATTTGCAATTCTAAACTGGCCATAGGTGTGAATATGAGCGTGAATGGTTCCAGCCACCAACAACCCCACTGACCCTGAACTGGTTAAGTGGACGGACAGGTGCTGCATGGATGCTTTTTTTTTATTCCTCATTAATCGAAGTGTTTTAAACTAAATTACAGTAATTCTAGTTTATCACTGGTTATCTGGTTATAAACAAACATTTGAAGTGTAGTTTTTATACTTCCCTGAACTGAGACCCAGTCTCTAACCATAAAGCTTCCTGTGAACATATCAGTCTGACATAGATTGCACCCCTCAACTTTTCAAGGCATTACCTGAAAGAGGTGCAAATGTTGGACATTAATGCTCTTAATCCTGCCAGCTCCGCAGCAGAAAGTCAGAGTGATGTTCAGTAATGCCCATGTTAAATTTATGCAGCTATCGGTCTAGTAAATTCACAGCGAGGGAGTGGTCGTTTTTTTTTTCACTGTGAGTCCTGCAAGCACTATGCGGGCGGCTCCCTTGCCTGAAGCAAACTGATAGTAAAACTGAATGTGAAGCAGACTTCCAAATGAGGAAGGGCAACAGTGTACGATATCCTTACTTGATTCTCCTGACATTCATGTGTGAAAACAGATATACAGCTCGCAAGAATTTCTCCTACATACCCAAACATGAGGGTTTAGTATTTGAATCTTCTGCTTTCTGTTGACCCCAACAAAGCTGTACTTTCTCCCTAGCCATAGAGGGCAACGCTACAGGACACACACATTTAAATGGGAAACACGCAGTCAGATACTGGCCCTCAGTATCTGACCACACGGGGTGAAAAAACATTAAAATCTGATGTCTGAGCCGATGGCTTCTCGCAGTCATGATGTGGTCAGCAGCGTTATTAGCAGTTGCCTCCGGCAGATGGCCGGAGCTGGCAGGGATCCGTTTCATTTATAACTGTTGTATTATAAAGTGGCTCTCTTCCTGCATTATTGCTGTCCGCCCCATGAACTGTGCTGACCTCCTTCTCTAAAGCGACGCCCGCAGAGTCCCTGTGAAGGATGGGACCGTAAGTGACATCAACACGGGCCAAAAACACAACACGTGAGCATGCAATCGGTGCCAAAATATCTGCCGTAGCATAGCAGGCAACTACTTCAAAGAACACCAAGCAAGGCAATGAGAGATAAAAAGCTACCAGAGATAAGAGATCAGTCATCACATGCTCGGTTTAGGGAAAAAAAGCTCTTTTTTTTATTGCTTCTATTGAAATGAAGAAATGCAGCTCATAAATTAATAACTCATCAACAGTCCAAGTCTGAGGTGAATCAGCACTCCTTTACTTTCTATTTGAGGCTAACTTAGATCAGGGTTTCTTTTTTTTTTTAAAGTTTCACTTTAATGTGTGAGAAACATATGGTTCACCTTTGACAATGAGAGGTCCATCCACGACTTGATGCGATAATTGCTGAGACTCAATGAGCAGGACCGCACCTGAACACCACCTCCCTGCTGTTTATTTTTACAGGCCTGATTGTGCAGCACACCTGTGCGTTCGCTTTCTGCTTCCTCCGCCCTTCTTTCCTCACTTTGTTCTCTTTCTATATTATAAGGTTCCCATGAAGGGGAGTTGGGGTGGGATGGGGGGATGGGGGGGGGGTGTCCACTACACCTGATCTTCCACCAACAATCCCAAAGCACAGCCAGCAAAGGATTAGCTGTTTTTCCTAAGTGATGTGTGAAGACCAAACAGCAGTGTCCGAGTTCAAAGAAGGCACATCAGGTCAGCAGCGCCACAAGCTACATGCTCTATTCTTTCTTTTTTTCACAAGTACAGAAAGCGTGAAGTCCTACTGTAACCCTGATGAGTCTGAGAGGGGAGCATTCAATGCAAATGCCCTTCACAGGGGTGCATGCCATATTATTCACATCTCACTGAAAACACAGGCGTTTTTAGGCCACACCAACACAATCTTCACCTGCCATGCAAAGCGGCTCAACAAATTTGGCTTCCTGTGACTTTTTACTCTTCTTCAAAATGAAATTTAGATTGAAGGGTTACTGCTTTGACAAGCTGGTTGGGATGGCGGTCATGGCAGCCATCACTCCTGTGTTTCAGTCACGCATTGAGTGGCCCAATGGACATTTATCACATTAAAGGGCTGACTGATCATAAGGAGAACCTTTTTTCAATTATGTTAGCACAGCTTGTGCTGATTAAAAAACCTATAAATTTTGAGTGTGTGCAGCATCACCCAATTTGTCTGCACGAAACCCCAATAAACTCTAGATTTTACAACAACGTGCACTACTCTCTTCACCAAACAGTGCAAAGCGGCACTAAAATGGAGTGTGAGACTGCAACTGAGCAGCAGGAGGAGTGCATCGGAATCTCTAGGTTAAGAAACAGACACCTCGCCACTCCTCAACTCCAAGCGCAATAAGAACAGTTAAGAAGTCACTCCAGGATTGTGGCCTTCAGCGTACAGTTGCAAACAAAATGTCATATCCAAGAAGACAGGAAAAAGAGCATATGCCGGGCAGAGGAATATAACAGAAATGATCAATCATCAATGAAAATAACTGCCACTTGCAACTAATACTAAGATCTATATACTTGAGATGATGGATGACTGCACAGCAGGTCGGGGAATTTCAGATATTTTAAACTGTGTAATAAGTGGTAGTTTTTGCCTCGCCTATCAGCTCCTACACATCATGCATTGTGTGAGTTTTCCGGAGTTTGGCTGGTGGTGAAGTGTGGGTGTGTGGGAAGATTGTGTTCATGATCTGGCCTGAGACAGGACCATCACTGTATACTTGTGCTTGGGGGAGGGTACTCAATACTGTCTTGTCTTGCTCTTATCATCCTTGTCTGGGCTGTGTGGCACTCAGGGCGGATGTGCTCATCCCTCAGGAATAGTCTGGTATTGTTAGCTGGTGAAGGAGGCCCAGCCATGACAGCAAACAAAGGGACAGGACACACACACACGCGCGCGCACACACACTTCAGGATAAAAATATGCACTATGTCAACAGACCTCTGTGTGTGTTTGAATTAGTGAGTGAACCTCAGTTGTTGATGGCACAGGGCTGCAGCTAATAATTGTTCCCCATACTCTTGATTTTCTTTAGAAATGTTTTGCTTGACTTTCTTAAAAAAATGCTAATCAATCATATCTGTCATATAAGCTAAGAGATAAGCAGCTGACTTTCACATCTGAGTCGTAAGACTCAGAGCACCGTCTCGGGAAATGACCTAAAGTGTCAATTATTTGTGAAAACTGTCTCATGACTGCTGCCCTCATAAAACATGTTTTAGCAGGTTTTCCCTGCACAGATAGACAGCGAACATCAGATATGTGGGAGAAAGAGGCCCAGTCGATTTTTGCCTTTACCTTCAGTACATTCTCATAGATTGTGTCCCGGAAGTCCAGAAGTGCCTTCTGATCAAACTCTTGCCCGTTAATGATGCGCATCTGTTTGAGGAATGTGGACTTTCCGCTCTCCCCGGCCCCGAGCAGGAGGATCTTCACCAGGCGCCGAATGGCTCTCCTCTCCCGGGCGATCATCGCGTCTATCTCCCGGCTCCTGCGCCGCGCCTCCCGCTCCTGCGCCGCGTCTCTCTCCCGGCTCCCCTCCTTGCTGCCGCCGGGGTCCCGGCTGGCCTCCGCCGGGAGCAGACAGCGGCTCAGGGTGCGGACCACTCCCGACATGGCGAGTCGTGGGAAAAAAGTTCACCGAAACTCCAGTGGGAAAATGGTCATTATAGGATTGTGACCTCCGGGATGGAAATGGCCCAGTCCGACTACACAGTTCACAGAAAACACGTTTTCATCGGGAAAAAAGAGAGATTACATTTAGTGTGTGAATCTAGTCTTCAACCGGCAGACAACCCGTTTCCATCTTGTTAGACCTCCCCATCCACAGAAATCACTCTGGATAGCGAAACAAAGCCAGAAAAAAAGTTTAAAAGATTAAATGTTAGAGGCCATAAAATAAAAACAGAAAGTTGACCTGAAGTCAGTGTGTCCATCCAAAGCACAACAATTGTAAAGGCGACGCTAAAGCTGTGGTATCTGACTCAGCGGGACAGCAAGCCAAACTATCCAAACACAGCCAGCGGTTTGTGAACTTGGAAGAGCAGCTCCTGCGGGCGGCGCTGGGACGGCCAGACTGAGGAGGGCGGGTGGGTGCAGCTACCAGGGACCACCGACAGGTTGCGCTAGTAGACAGATGGAAGGAGCAACAGTAAAAACGTAGCAAAAAGAGGCGTTTAGCACTGCGTGTTTATGTGTATTTATGCGTAATCATGGGAAAGTGCGGTCCCGCTCACGCGTGCTGCAGCAAGACCTGACATCAAGGTGGTTTTGAGCACATTTGCACGTCTGTCTGTGGATGGATTGTTGTCAGCATGAAAACATCACAAACTTTACACGTGGTCACAAATGTTTACAGGTGTGGAAGGCCAAAAAAGAAAAAGAAGAAAAAAGAGGCCAAGGTCAAAGACAGGTGTGGCCCATTTGTACCAAGTAAAGGTTGTGCAAGTGGATCAGCCCAGGGGGTATTGACTCTCCCACTTTACACCAGTGTTGCACACCTTGTTAATTTTTTTTTTACTGTAGTGGGAGATACAAAGGTCATATTTACCTGCATGTCATAGACTGCTGGTGCTGTTCGTGAGCATTGGTCTTCAGGTGTTATCATGGTAAAAATATGAGACATCCATGAGGGAACTATGACAAAAGCATTTTCAGCATTCGCTGTGTTTATCTGTTTATCTTTTTAATCTGTGGACAGAGTCAAGACACTAGCATTGCAACAATGCAAACTACCGTCAGAAAAGGGCCACACCACTGGCAGATCAGAGTCACGATCTGCTTTGACTCAAGCTGTGGTCTGCAGTTTGTCAGTTACAACTTATATCGAAAAATAGTCTTTACAGACGCTGACTTTCATCTGTTTTTGATGCAGAGCAGCATGAAGCACATCACATTTGTGCATTAGTTGACACAATACTTTGGCAACTAAATGTCCTTTCAGCTTTTCCATTTCCAATATTTTATTTTATTATCATTCACATTTTTAAGACGCTCTTTTAACACAATTTTCCCACCACAGCTTTGATCAAACTGTTTTCCTAAGAGCCTCAGAAGCTGAACTGGACTCTGCCTTACCCTCAAGTTTTCTCTGTGTCGTGATAAAATAGATTTGGTTAAGCAACCGTACCACAAACCCAAATGCCAAACGCTGGATTTTCTAATTGCACAGTGTATTGTGTCATCCTCGCCTGGAATAGATACATAACAACGGCTTCATACTCATGTAGACAATCTGGCTTTTATGAAATCTGATCATGTGTTTAGCGTACAGCGGAATTTCACGCAATAACAGCAAGTGGACATTAATTCAGGGTCCCGGGGTGGGGAATGTGGAGCATAAGAAGTTGGGTACACCCTGGAGAGACTGCCAGTCCATCAAAGGGCTTCAGAGGCAGGCAAACATTCATGCTCACATTCACATCTACAGCTAATTTAGGGTCTCCAGTTAACTCAACACGCACGTCTTTGGACTGATGCGAGGAAGCCGAAAGAGCTTCACACAGGCTCACGGAGAACATGCAGACTCCACACAGAAAGACCCCAGCCTGACATTAATCAAATCCAAGACCTACAGCACTAATCACTGCACCACCATGCTGCCCCTAAACAAATTAAATTTGATCAGATTTTGCCACAAAGTAATTTGAGTAGCGGCTAGAGTTTGTGGTCCCTGTTCCCTTTTTGGTAGCCATCCAGCAGAGCTACTCATTGACAATGTTAGGATGACTGAGTCAGAGGTGAGGATCAGATTGTTTTTATTTTACTGGAAATTGGACAGCACAGTGATGTGGTGCTAAAGGGTCCTGAGTTTGAATCCAGGTCGGACCCATTTTGTGTGGAGCCGTGTGGGTACTCTGTTTCATCACACAGTCCAAAGATGTTCATTTTAGGTGTATTGGCCACTGGCCTGCAGCAGACTGACAACCCCATGACAGCTGGAATAGGCTCCAGCCCACCATGACCCTGAACTGGATAAGTGGAAGAAAATGGATGGATGGATGGAAGCACGTAAGCAGTTGTTTCCACACACCTGGTCTTCAATAGCCTGATTACACTGGAAAAAATGATAAAAGGGGTGGTATGCAGTTTGGAACTGTGACATTGTGTTACTATGTAATAAGGTCAATAAAAAAAGTTGCGCAAGATGTTAAATGCCATTTCATGTTGACGCCCCCAAACAGGGCACATGTGAATGAAACTTGGAGGTGAATCAAGCAAATACCAATTTCTTTTCTAATGATCCACCAGGTTAACCCACGCAAGTCGAAATAGTTTAAATCTAAACAACGTGCTTCTGGCCATTCTGTACATTTAGTGCCATTTACAGTACTATGACTGAGTAAAACTATGAAGTTTGATGTGCAGGCATGCAGATCAGATTGGGGTTAAACAGTGTAGTTTTCAGTACACATTTGTACATTTGTATAAATATGTGAGAGAGCACAGCTCCCAGTGAAACATGCTCAGTTTATTAAAAGCAGTTACGGAGTAGTTATAAGACAGCCTGTCTTGTGCCTTCTCTTCTTTTAGTCTCCCCACTCTTTCACTACTTCTCTGTTGAGCAAGCCAAAGCATAGCATCCATGCCTGGTCCACCCAGGCCAAGCCTCTCAGTCAGCCAAATCAACAGGAGACCCTCTGCTCCACAGTGTCCCCGCCAGCTTGTATGAGTCTAATCATCCACGGGATCCAGGTTGTTTCAGGGCTAGTTTCACTACAAGAATAATCTGCCTCACACACGCGCGCCAGTTGGGTCTGCAGACCTCCAGTACTGTCGGAGACTTATTTCTGCCCACCAACTGTCTCCTGTTATCAAGATGGTGATGTGAGTCAAAGGGAAGTGGGCTCAGCTGAAGCCAGCCAGCTGGACAGAGCAGCAAACATGGAGGTGGGATGGGCTGCGAGGAGAAGTGAGGTCCAACACAGAGAATCCATTTGGACGGGCTGATAGTGTTCTCAGCCACTGCTTAAATTTGATTTCATTTCTGTCATTTTCATTTGGACTGCCATAGCCTCGTCCAAATCTCACTAAAACAGTCTCATGGTTTTACAGCCCATAAAACATCACACATTCATTTCTGTGAAACATCTAAGTTGGGTGATTTCAAAGCAAACTCATCTTTATTTATGTAGTAATCAATGTTTATACAGATTCAAGAAAATCCAAAGAGCATGCTCAGTTTTTACTAATTTCAGAGTTTCCGGGGATACGAATGCTGAAACTCAATTAGACGCTGAAATGCATTCAGAAAGGCTTTTGGTGTCATGTTGGAGTTCTTATTCCACCCTCTTATTATAAACACTCACAACAATAAAAATACGATGAAACTGAGGTTATGCAGCAGGCAAAAGTATCACTAATAAACAGATTTAATCATTTGAATGTTTTGAATGATACTTTTTTGATCCCACAATGGGGAAATTACAATTTTTAACTCTGATTTGCATTAAATTAGATTATTTGTTTGTCTGCACATGAAAAAAGATGAGCAGAAGAAAATGGATGGATGGATAAGAAAAACAGAATAAAAAAAGATTTTTTTTTTTTTGACTAATTTATCCACCTGGAATAAATTAACTTGGGTCAGGCAGATGGAGCCAATCCGAAACCTGGCTAAACCGACCTGTATGAAAAACTGAGAATATAAATACATATACTTACTAAAATGAAAATCTATAAAATGTTTCATGTGATTACAATTAAGAAAAGTTGTTTTTCCCTGACAGTTATTACTTATTGACCTAACACCAAAATACAAAGGGTGACGTCATGGTGGCGACATCCACATTTTATGCTGTTTATGTCTGTGACACACTAACCTCTGACAAAAAAAAACAACAAAAAACTTATTTTCAATCTTCAATCTTGATGGGATGGAAATCAAATGAGCTTGAAGTTTACAAAGACTTCTGCAGATTTCTACAGGTTAAACTAACCCTATTTTTTGTTTCAGAAAGTCTGAGAAGGAGAATAAGCTGAAATATTTTGCCAATTGATTTGTAGACACTCTGGTTAAAAAGAAAAGAAAGAAAGAGAAACCAAGAATTTTCCAAATGAATAATGACAGAAGCAATTATAATTCTCAAACCCAGCACATAAAAATTATTAGGCTGAAAGTGAATCTAATTTGCTCATCCATTATCCCTCTTTTAAGTGTGACCAAATGAGCCCAGGCTGTAATAACAGCTCACAAAACTGTGTCAGAAAAAGGTTGTTTTTTTCAAATAGATAAGTTATATTTACTTGACGTCCTCTTTGATCCACCATGCAGACAAGTGTTATGATTTATTTCATGCTTCAGTTTTACACACTGCTTGTGCCTTATTACAATGATTAATATTCTTTCTTTTTCTTTTTTTTTGCCCCATCTCTACCTGGAATTAAAGCTGTTTTATGACAAAAGACAACCAAATCCACATCATCTTGCATTTTTATCTTAATATTTACTTGGTATTAACTGTTATGGGCTGTCTGCCTTTGTTGCACTTTCTAAAGAAGAGGACACTTAATATTTCACAGATTGTAATCTATTTGTGAGCGGATAAAACTGAGCGTTGTACCTTTGATCTGAGATAGAACCTGTTTGAACCTGTAAGGAACACTTTTTCATGTGAAAATGTCATGTTGCAGTTCTAGCTTCCTCTGGATAGAGGGCACTGTTAGATCAGAATTAAAAACAATAATAATAAAAGTCATTCCTCTCTTCAAAATCCCCCCTTTATCCCTCAATTAAAACAGGAGAGGAAGAAAGAGGCAGCAAATGAAATGCATGGTCAGCAAGCAAGGTATCAGAGGGTGCGTGGGTAACATCACATTCTTTATTCACTCACTTGTGGAGTTTAGAGTTGTGGAAGATGTGACGGTGCACAAATGGACACACTCTTTCATACCTGAGAGCAAGTTATTCTATTAAAATATCTCCCTTATTTAAAACGCATCTGCAGCAGAGTACGGAGCCAGAGTGCTGTGTGGGTCTGCACATTTCATTTGTGTGCATGACGAAAAGAGAGAAAGATTTCAGCACAAGATTAAAATTCATCCAGATAGAAACATACTCTTCTCATGTAATTAGCCTAAAAGCCTTTTCATCAGGTTTGGCGCAACAATCGCTCACTCACTCACACACACACACACACACACACACACACACACACACACACACACACACACACACACACACACACACACACACACACACACACACACACACACACACACACACACACACACACGCCAACGGACACCCTTATACTCACTAATATTCCACGTTCACCTCTTAACACCACTGCAAATGGCATGTGTGTGAAGGCACCATTACCTTGTGTGTGCATGTTTTATATTTTACAAGTTATTTATATGCTAATTAATCTGGAAGGGCATGTTGAGTATGTGTGTGTGTGTGTGTGTGTGTGTGTGCGTGTGTGTGTGTGTGTGTGTGTGTGTGTGTGTGTGTGTGCGTGGAGGAGAAGAAGAAGGCTGGAGCTGCTGCAGCCGAAGAACAGATGGTGGAGGAGAACCTTGAAGACGTATGTTGCCTTTTTGTTGTAAAACATAACAACACGACTGCAGCTCCATCCTGAACTATGTTTACCCCCCCCCACATCCTGTTCCCTGTTATTCCCACTTTACTCTGATGAAATATTGTTATTCAGGTACACTGTCTGGATGCCTGTCTGACTTGAGGTAGTTTGGCACAAAACACACCTTTTGTACCTGACTGCAATGCCAAATGTAGCTGTAAGCAGTGATTGACAGGCCCACAGTGCAACAGGCTTCTCTTCTTTCCTCTCTAATGGCAGAGCTGTGCTCACTGCTCGATGTCAGCGAGAGGAGGCATAGTGGGTTGAGTGGCAGTCAGTATACAGCGTTTTCAACTTCTAGATCTGGTGTATTGCATTTTAGGTCTTGTTTTGCATAGGTTTGTCATTTCTGTGTCCCCCCCACCCCAACATTTGCAAAACCATGTTGGTATCTGAGATCTGGGATCATAATGACAACAATGCTACAAAGTTGCTGGGCAGTCCAAAGACCAGACAGCCAGCAGTTTATCCAGATGAGTGTTTTGGACTGTCATGTTCCAAGTTCTTCTAGTTTATGACATCCTTCATGCAGTCACCAGATGTCCTCAGATTTCCTGTCCAGTCCATAGATTGTATATGAAAGATGGATGACTGCAAGGTTCCCAGGTCCTGTGGCTTTCAAACAAGCCCAAATCATCCTCCCCTTCAGAGCTGGTATGAGGTGTTTGTGCTGATATGCTGTGCTTGGTTTTCACCTGCTGTGATGCTGTGCATTATGGCCAAACAGCTCCACTTCAGTCCAAAGGACATTGTTCCAGAAGTGAAGATGGAACTTTGCAAACCTAATCTGTGTTTCCATGTTCTTTTTAGAAGTCCACTCCTGAGAAGATTGGTAACCATCTTGAATATTTTTCCCATGTGAACAATCTGTCTCACTGTATTATGATGGTTTTTGTATGCGGCCTTATAACCCTTCCCAGATTGGTGGGCAGCAGCAATTCCTTCTCTAAGACCGTTGCTGATGTCTTTCCTCCTTGATATTGTGTTAGCACACACCTGAATCCTCCCGACCTGCAAGCTGCCAACACTTCTGCTTTTATAAACGTGCTCACACTTGCTAATAATCAATTATTAAAGTACATTTGATTAGCAGGAGCTGTCTGCTTCGAGCTTCCAGTGGAAGCAATGAGGGTGTACTTAGTTTTGTCATAGGACTGTACAAAGTCCTCTGAAAACCTTCTTTTTCACATGACTTTATAATTCAGCCACCTCTCAACAATCCCCCGATGGTCTCAGTCATTTCACACCTTTCCCCAGGAGCCCCCTTTATCTATGCCTTAAATTACGCCAATCTTTCTCCTGCCATTTGTCAAAGTGAATTACTGTTGTTCCCCCCTTAAAGTGTCCCTAAATTGTCCAAGAACAAAGATCATGCCATGTTATCATGTCACAAACAGCACTGTATGTTTTTCTGACTGGAAAGCAGGCCTGGAAAAATAAGCGTTCTCGCTGCAATTACACAGTTTGAATCAAAAATTCTTTTAGAAGGCAAAGACTACTGATGTTGCATTATGTTTGTTGCTTTGATGTTGCCAGTGTTTCAGTAGGCAAACTTATGCTGGAACACTTTCTGAAGGCTCTTGAAAACTGTTTTGCAACTAAGAAAATGATTCCCTGACAGTGAAAGTTCAGTTCTGTGATGGACTGGTGACCTGTCCTGGGTGTACCCCACCTTTCATCCTATGACAGCTGGGATAGGGTCCAGCCTGGATAAGTAGCTAAGAAAATGGATGGACGAAAGTCAAAGAAATGAATGACAGACAACAAAACTAGAGAGCTATATGAGCTAAGTGATTCAGCAGTCTAAGCAGAGATGCCCAGACCTCTCTCTCCCAAGTCACCTCCAACAGCTCTCGTGGGGCATTCAGGTGCTCCCAAGCCAGCTAAGAGACATAATCTTTCCAGGGTTTCCAGGTCCACCCCAGGATCTTCTCCTAGTTGGACATGTCTTAAACACCTCACCTAGGAAGTGTCCATCCTAGTCAGATGCCTGACCCACCTCAGTGAGTTCCTTGTCATGTGGAGGAGTAGCAGCTCTACTCTGAGCTTCTCCTGAATGAATGAGCTCCACACCCTATCTCTAAGGAAGAGCCTTGCCACTCATCGGAGGAGGAGCCACAGCTCCTGGTCATAGGGGGAATGCAGATTGACCAGTAAACCGACAGATTCACTTTCACCCTCAGCTCTCGCTTTACCACAACAGACCGCTACAC
>VUQK01018217.1:10061-27971 GCA_015106715.1 Bujurquina vittata | reverse complement strand
GGGAGAACCCAGCCACCCTTCGAAGGAAACTCATTTCACTACCCAAAGCTCGTGACCATAGCTTGAGGTAGGAACGTAGATCGACCGGTAAATCGACAGCTTTGCTTTCACACTCAGCTCCCTCTTCACCACGAAAGACCTGTGCAGCGTTCACATCACTGCAGACGCAGCCCAGATCTGTCTGTCAATCTCCCGCTCCTTTCTCCCGTCACTCATGAACAAGACCCTGAGATACTTGAACTCCTCCACTTGGGGCAGGAACTCGTCCCTCTTTTTTTATTTCTTTCTTTCTGGTTTTTTTTTTTGTTTGTTTTTTGAGCCATTCAGTGGTGGACTTGCTGGTGTGATCATTGTCCTGCTACATAACTCAAGCATGCTTGAGCTTCAGGACATGAACTGATGGTCAGATGCTCTCTCCTTCAGGATCTTCTGGTAGAGAGCAAGATTACAGCAAGTCGTCCAGGTCCTGAAGCAGTAAAGCAGCCCCAGACCATCATACTACCGCCAATACGTTTGACCCTGTTTTTGGTAGTTTTATTCCAGATGTAACGGGATCAAACCCGCCAAAAGGTTCAGTTTGAGGATCATCATGTTGTGTTTTGTTTTGGGGTTTTTTTGTTTGTTTTGTTTTTTGGCAAATGTGAGTGTTACATTTTCACAGAGGGCCAGGTAGATTTCTTTCCCTTAATAATTCAAATGCTAATTTAAAACTGCCATTTGTATTTACTCAGGTTATCTTTCTCTAATATTAAAATCTGTTTGATTATCTGAAACGTTGCAGTGTGACAAATACGCACACTACACTGTACGTATTCTTCATTGTTTTACTTTTTGTGCAAACAAGCCTCCTTCTTTGTGAAACTTTGAGTTAAAAGTTAAAGATTATGTCAGAGCAAGACTAACTCATTGTAATAAAGGATAAGTGCACAGATAAACACAGCAGCAGAGGAAACTGTCTAACGATAGCTTGGAAACCTGCAGTAATAGTTGGGTCAATAACATCACTGCTGTTTGTTTGATGTTGCTTATGATGATGGTAGCAATGAGGGAATTTGTTCTTTTACTCAGTACTGTAGGTGACAAATACCACCTCCAGAGTACTTTTGGTTTTGACTGCTTTGGCAGATGTTTTTATGTCTGTTGATAGATTTTCCAAGCAAGTCTGGAAGATTCAAATCTTTTCCACTGATTGCACAAGATTTCAGTCTATCAGCATATCCTGCAGTCTAGGTGTTTTCTTTTGTCGGAATATGGGTCAAGAAGGCATAGTGTACAATTTAAAACCAAAACCTGCTGTGGTTTCTGACAACTCACATTACAAACAAATGATTAGCAATTTAGAGCACTTTTTTGTGGCTGTAGCTCAGGAGGTAGAGCAGGTCCCCCACTGATTGGAAGGTTGGCGGTTCGATTGCTGGCTACTCCAGGCTGCATGCCAATGTATCCTTGGGCAAGATACTTAACCCCAAGTTGTTCTCTGATGCAAGTGTTGGAGTATGAATGTGTGTGAACTAAGCACTTAGGTTAGTTACTCCTGGAAGTGCTTGTATGAATGGGTGTGAATGGGATAAATGTAAACGTGTTGTATAAGCGCTTTGAGTGCTCAGACAGAGTAGAAAAGCGCTATATAAGAACTAGTCCATTTGCCATTTTTCTTCGGCTCCTAACTCCTGTCTGCAGTAAGTGAGCTGTATTAAAAAGAAACACTGTTAGGACAAGAATTCTGAAATGTAGCTAAAAGTTAAAATCTCTATGCTCTCTAAATGTCACTACTCAGTATGGAATGTGTCTGCATTTAAATACACAATTCACAAACATGCTTTGGAAGTGGCCACTGGAAGTCTTTCATTAACAGTATGACAAATAATTACTTTAAACTTTAGTAAGTATACCATATGGGTCAGGTGCAATGTGTGTTGGGTGGTAGTCAAGAACAGAGGCCCTGGCGGTCCAAACCCCAGCTGTTGAAACTAGCTCTTGGGAGATGAAACATCACATCTTTGGTAGGGAAGGAGCCTGAGTACAGATGGTACTGGCTAGATAAAGTCAAGCTCACCTCAACGCATGGCCTAGGTTCTGGAACTAGTCTCTTAGAGACTGCTGGACTCTGATCTAATCTGGAGTTCTCCTTGATGAGCAGCGGTGGGCAGGGGTAGGTACTTGTATCCCCCTATTTCGCTCCCTGCATGATGGGGTTTTCCACGGTGGATGAGAGGGCTGCTTCCCTGCTTCTTCTGTCTGGGAAATGGGTCCTGTCTGGCATGTGTGCTTATACACCAAATGATAACAAATGTGCAGTGAGGGTGTGCTGAGAGTGTCTGGCAGAGGCCCCAGTTTGTAAGATCTTCAGTTCTCTCCTCCATCAGAGTTTCAACAATATTCCAGGGGGGAGGCTGGAGATAACAAGTCCAAATGGGCCATGTTGTGCACCTCTGAGGAAGCTGCAGTGGACTGCAGCCCTAAGATGGTTGGTGCCTATTGTAGTGGCAATTCCCAAACAATACAGTGGACACAGAAGGAAAAGGGAGCCATCAGGCCCTAATGGGCTTGGTTAGCTTGTGGGACGCTGAAGTTAGCTGATAGGTACTGGCAGGCCATGCGGTGTGAAGCTCTGGAAGTAGCAAAAAATTCAAATGTGGGAAGACTTCATTCAGGTCAGGTCAAGTTCTTCCACACAAACGGGCTCATGGTACTGCTTTGTGCACTGGTGTGCAGTCATGTTGGAACAGGAAGGGGCCATCCCCAAACGGTTCCCACAAAGTTGGAGCATCAAATTGTCCCAAATGTTTTGGCATTCAGAGTTCCTTTGACTGGAACTAAGGGGCCGAGCCCAACTCCTGAATATCACCCCCACACCGTAACTACACTCCACCAAACTTTACACTTGGAGCAATGCAGTCAGACAGATACCGTTCTCTTGACAGCTGCCAAACCCAGACTCATCCATCAGATTGTCAGATGGAGAAGCGTGATTCATCACTCCACAGAACACATCTCCACTGCTCTATAGTCAATGGCAATGTGCTTTACACCATTGCATCCAACACTTTGCATTTCACTTGCTGATTTAAGGCTTGGATGCAGCTGCCACGGAAGCCCATTCCACCAAGCTCTCTGCACACTGTTCTTGAGCTAATGTGAAGGCTACATAAAGTTTGGTGGTCTGTAGCAATTGACTCTGCAGAAAGTTGGTGACCTTTGTGTACTATGTGTTTCAGCATCCACTGACCCCGTCATTTTACCTGGCCTGCAACATTGTGGCTAAATTGCTGTCATTTGCAATTGTCTCCACTTTGTTATAATACCACTAATAGTTGACTCTGGAATATTTAGTAGTGAAGACGTTTGACTAATGGCCTTGTTGCACAGGTAGCATCCTCTCACAGTACCATGCTGGAATTCAGTGAGGTTCTGAGAGCGACCCATTCTTTCAGAAAGGTTTGTGGAAGCAGTCTGCATGCCTAAGTGTTTGGTTTTATACAACTTTGGCCATGGAAGTGATTGGAACACTTGAATTCAATGATTTGGATGAGTGAGTGAATATTTTCAGCAATTCAGTATATCTCACTGGTTCACAAGTAAGTGGTGAGGGGACCAGGAGACTGACAGGTGTGTTGGGATCATATCTGCAGCAACATGGTCCTTTGTGGTTAAGACAGAGCTGAGCGTGAAAGCAAAGCTGTTGAATCACTGGTAAGTCTATGTTCTTAACCTCACGTATGGTCACTGGCTCTGTTTAGTGACTGAAAGTATGAGATCATTGATACATGTTAAGTTAAATTCAATTTAGTTCAATTCAAGTTGTATAGCACCAAATCACAACAGTTGCCTTAAGGCACTTTATATTGTAAGATACAGACCCTACAATAATACAGAGAAAACCCCAACAATCAGACAACCCCCTATGAACAAGCACGTAGTGATAGTGGGAAGGAAAAACTCCCTTTTGACAGGACGAAACTGCTGGCAGACCCAGACTCAGGGAGGGGCAGTCATGCTGGGACCGTTTGGAGGTGAAGGGAAGGAGACAGGACAAAAGAACATGTGGAAGAGAGCCAAAGACTAATAATAACTAATGATTAAATGCAGAGTGGGGTATAGAGAGTGAAAAGAGGTGAGTGAAGACAAAATACTCATTGCATCATGGATGGATGTTCTCCCATTCTACTACGAAGCCTTGATCATGTTCCCACATGACTTATTCTTTGTTTAGAGCTTTAACCTGCATTTGTAGATTACACAGTGAACTGTTCACAGACAATGATTTATAGAAGTCTTCCTGAGTAAACGCACTGATTTCCATAACAAAACATGCAATGCACAGCAAAGGTATCTAATACTGATTTTTTAGCCTTGTCCCTTGTATGCAGAGATTTCTCCAGATTCCGTGAATCTTTTGATGATTTTCAAAGCCTTCACAATTTCACACTGAGGAAAATTATTCTGGAATTGTTTCAAAATTTTCATACACAGCTTTTTACAGATTGGTGAACCTTCTGAGAAACTCTGCCTCCCTAAAATCTTCTGTTTTATGCCCAGTAATGTTACTGACCTGTTGCCAGTTAACCTAATTAGTTGCAAAATGTTCTTACAGCTGTTTCTTTTTTGTACCACTTAAATTTTCAGATTTTAGTTTCCCCCTGCCAACTTTCTTGAGACATGTTTCTGCCAACAAATTCAAAATGAGCTAATATTTTTCATAAAATACCAAAATGCCCCAGTTTTAACATTTGATATCTTATATCTTATATTGTGAATAAAATATGGGTTTATGCAAATCATTGCAGTTCCAAAAAAGGAATTTTGGTATTTTTGTTCAGGACCAAAATTTGTTAGATGAATTTTAAAACTAATATATAGAGCATATTTACATCAGTGCTGTTTCTCAATTTAACAGCCGTAAGCTACATTCACAAGTGTCAAAATATGGTATCAAGATGCAAGTTAAAAAAAGGGTAAAAAGAAGACTTTTCATATAGGATATAATTTGTAACCAGATGCGTATCCTACATGATGATATGACACTTGAAAGTGTATTCAAAATGCACTTTTTATATTTTCTCCAGTGAATTAACAGAAAACAGATTTTAAAAAATCAAAAAATCTTGGGTGAAGTGGGTATAAAGCTGATTTTTTGCAGTTCGTAAGTTTAAATGTGTTCTTCAGTCCTGTTTCTGTAAATGTTGGCACGACCAAACCACTATGAGTTTGTGAAGTGAAAAAGTGCCAACTAAAAACCGAGTCCTCAGGTAATGGTAATGAGCTGCCTATCCACACCAAGTAAATACTGCAGAACATTTGGACCACACCCATTCATTTTGGTGATGTCCAATGTTATGACTGTGTAGGTGGGTCAACAATTATCACAGGATGTATCAATGAGTCCGTGTGTGAATATTAACACTGCTTGCAACACAAATACAAAAACTCAAATAGAACACATCTATGAAAAAAATTAAGTGGAGTTAGAAAGTTACTCATCATTTTCAATTCATTAATTTCCATTCACCCATCCATCCATCCATCCATTCTCTTCCACTTATCCTCTTCAGAGTGGTGGGGGGACTGAAGCCCTAACTCGAAACCTGAACTCTGCATCATTATCTACAACATAACCTGATGTGCACCGCCCAACAAGTGTAACTACACATGTGGTTAGCAGCCCGCAGCGATTGTGATGTTCAGTATCAGTTCCAGGCATCAGTCAACCCTGTACTGTAAACCCTGAGCATCACTTTCATTCAAATGCAGTTTAACATTGTCTTGTTGAAATATACAAGGCCTTCCCTGAAAATACATCAGCTGGTTGGATGATGTAAATCTGTATATGCCTTTCAGAATTGATGGCACCTTAGTAAATGTGCAACCAACCAATTCCACAGTCGCTAATGCTCACAATGAGAAAGCCCTGCAAACAGGAATGCTTTTACAGGTGGAGACCACTGAAATTTTTTCCCTGTTTTTTCACTAGTTTTTTTCAATAGTTTTGCATTTGGCTAAGGTCTCCCAGCACAGTCTGAGAGCCTGGAGGAGATGCTAAAAGACAGGCAGTTCCTCTAGCACAGCTGGACAGGGAAGGTCTTTAAACCATCAGCAGGAGCAGTATCTACTCCTTTTTTTGCAAGGAGGAACAGGATGAAAACTGCCGGAGCTACAAAATGACCTCATGTAGGCCACTGGTGTAAATGTCTCTAACCAAACAATCAGAAACCGATTTCATGAGGGTGGCCTGAGGGCCCAGCATCCTCCAGAGGGCCCTGTGCTCACTGCCTATGGAGTCTGTTTGGGTTTTGCCAAATACCAAAATTGGCAGGTCCATAATTGGTGCCCTGTGCCTTTCAATAGAGCAGGTTGGTGGTTATGGTCCTTGAAGGGACACACTGAGCTCCTAGACAGTCTGAGGTTGCGCCTCAGACTGTCTAGGAACTTAGTGATGCTCTGGTTCAGATCTGGGAGGAGATCCCCCAGGACATTGTCATGCATGCACAGATGCACAAGGGGTCCATGAGCACTATTTTGAGTTGCTGTGATGAAATTTCTGCAAAATGGACCAGCCTGCTGCGTCTGTAATTTGTTCATTTTAATTATCATCAAACAGTGTGTCATCCTTTAGTTTCTAACACCTTACCCATAGCAGTAGGTGTCCAGCATGATATTTTTTCTGATGCAAGCAAAAAGCTCCACCTATCTGCTGTTCAAAATTTTGTGTGTAAGTGCTGCCTGTTCAGAAGAAAGGAAGCCTTGCACTAAGGATCTGTATGAGACAAATAAAAGTATTTAAAACTATTTTTAAAGCAAAGTTGCTGTGCTAGAGTTGAAAATTAAAGACACGAAACACGGCAAACAAATTAGAATTTTATTGGCTTTTAAAATATCTGGAGAGGATCTTTATCATCATCTGGGTCTCCATCATATTTTCAATACATAGTTACGCCTAACGAATTAATTGTAATTTTTTGTTAAGAAAAAGAGAGAGACATGGCTGGATAATATTTCGTTATATGTTTCTAGTAAGGACACATTCGTCTGTCGTCATCTACGAGCCGCCTTCGAATGAGAGTTGGAAATTACGAGTGGCCCTGAAGGCAGCACTAATCCTTGGCCCTTCTGGTCGCGGAGGCGCTTCATTTGCGTAGCCGCCGCCGCTGGGGTGGCATTGGAGCTTTCTCCGAGCTCAGAGCAGAGGATAAGTGCGTGTTTTTAGGGTTTTATTGTGTGGAGACAGTCTCTATCCTGTCCTTTTACAATTACCTGCATGGGAGACGTCCCTGGTTCAAAAATGAGCAGTTTTAACGTTTGCAAGGAACCATTTGGTGAGTAAAATATTAATTTAATAATTGTCCATGTCAGTGTGGTCATACTGATGTTACCATGTGAATTTTTGTATTCATGAGTTTTCTTAATAACCACCGTGGTTGAGACTTTGTCTCATTATTTGTCACTGTTCTTTCTTTAAAAAGAAATGAAAGAAAACGATAGAGAGAAGGATGGGCCGCATCTTACCATTTGAAAGATTTGATTTTGTTGCATTTTAGCTTGATGGATAAATCTAAAATATTCCGAACTTGATGAAATTCACTGTAGCAGCGTTTACTGGATGAAAGGGAAGAACAACATCCGTTGCTCGGTTAAGCACACAATCAAGAAAGTTTCCAGCATTAGAAAAAATGTGCTCATTGAGTAAGTGGAAACCCCGCTGTCCTCTGTCACTTGACTCGCTGTCCGGTGAAGCTGCTGCTGACCTTCATGCATTCTGCGACACTGAGCGGAAATGAGTCGGCCACTGCAGTTCCAAAGAACGAAGGCTTCATGTGAAGTATAGTGGGCCAGAGCAGATCAGAAAGAGGATCCGTTTGTTAGTGTGCTTTCCGTGTTAGTGTGTTGGGCTGTTTCTTATGTCTTTCAACTGCCTAACACGAGCTGTAACTAATGTCGTTATTAATAATGACTAATAAATAACAGCACATTAATAAGAACAATATTTGGCTGGTGAGGATCCTCCTCTATTGTGACATTTTGTTTATAGAAATAAGTTATACCTTTTTTCTGTTTTGTTTTTAATTTTATATATGTGCAGATAGATAGATAGATAGATATAGAGAGATATAAATATACACACACATGTGGATCAATAATCATATAGGTGGTAAATGTGTAAATGTCTTTGTAAGGTGTCGGGCCACCACAAACAAGTCTTCAGTGTTTTTCTGCAGTGGCTCTCCAAAGCGCTCTCTAACACTACGGGAAGGTTGAAATGCCATCGGTCCCAAAGATGTGACAATGTGGTGGAAAGTGCTGTGAAATGTTGTGACTAAAGGCCATAGCTAACCTGGACAAACCAGGACAATATCTGTGATTCCACCAGACACACAACAGCATCCCAGAACTGATTATCGGCTCTGCTTCATTAGAAATGAAGAAGCTTGTGTGGGAAGCAGCATCAAGGGGCAGTCTATTGTAGATATGGGATTACAGGCACAGAAATCAAGGAAAAGCAAGTTTTTAAAAAGTCAGGCAGACAGTATTTGCTTTAGAAAGGTGTGGTTGGGGTATGAAGTCATGCACACAGCAATTATATATATATATATATATAAAGAAAAAAGCACCCTGCAGTGTTTTACCTGTGTTTGGTGTGCTCTCGAGGCTTGGTCATATTTCAAAAGTTTATTCACCACTAGCCAGTTAGTTACCAGTCTTTGCCAGCTGCTGAGTGGTGGGCCAGTGGGCCATCAGACCCGAGCAGTGGTCTGATGGGCTCCAACAACACCGAAGCTGGTGACTACAGTTCTTTAGAGGGCTGCTCGATGCAAAGCCTGCAGTACTGGAGAACAGGTTCATGTGCTGTTGAATTCACTTTAGAGCAGAACAATGCTGGCTGCACTTCAAGACTCTGGAGCCTGTGAGGAATTGACTAGAGAGACGGCTGATTTTAAATAGGGACAATTTGAAAACATCAGCTCAAGGGAAAAAATGAGGGCTGGTGTCCTGGGGGATCTCTTTCCAGATTTGGACCAGGGTATCACTGAGGTCCTGGACAGTCTGAGGTGCAACCTGGTGCTGTCAGATGGACTGAAACATAATATCCCAGAGATTTCCTGTTAGATTTAGGTCAGGTGAGTGTGGGGGCCAGTCAGTGGTATTAATTTGTTTATCCTCCAGGAACTGCCTGCATCATCCACCTGAGGCCGGATATTGTTGTGCACCAAGAGGAACCCAGGACCCACTACAACAGCGTAGGGTCTGACAGTGGGTCCAAGAATTTCATCCTGATACCTGATGGCAGTCAAGCTGCTGTTGCCTAGCTTGTAGAGGTTCATGTGTCCCTCCGCGGCTATACCTCCTCATGCCATAACCACCAAAGCAGTCATGGTGAACAATGTTAAAGGCAACGTAATGTTGTCCACAGCTTCTCCAGACCCTTTCACCTTTGTCACATGTGCTCAGGATAAACCTGCTCTCATCTGTGAACGGCACCAGTGGTGGACCTGCCAATTCTGGTACTCTATGGCAAAATCCAGTCAGGCATTGAGAATAGGGCCCACCAGAGGATGTCAGGCTGTTTCTGATTGTTTGATCAGAGACATTCACAGCAGTGGCTGCTTGAGGTCATTTTGTAGCTCTGCAGTGCTCACCCTGTTCCTCCTTCCACTAAGAAACAGATACTGCTCCTGCCGATGGGTTAAGGAACTTCTATGACCCTGTCCAGCTCTCCTAGTGTAACTGCCTGTCTCCTGGAATCTCCTCCATGCTCTGAGACTGTGCTGGGAGACACAGCAAACCTTCTGGGCTGGCTGTAGCTCAGGAGGGTAGGGCAGGTCACCCACTGATTGGAAGGTTGGCAGTTTGATTCCTGGCTACTCCAGGCTGCATGCCAATGTACCCTTGGGCAAGATACTGTTGCTCTCCAGTGCAAGCGTTGGAGTGTGAATGTTAGATAATTAAATCACTTAGTTTAGTTACTCATGAACGTGCTTGTATGAATTGGTGTGAATGGGGTAAGTGTAAAGGTGCTGTATAAGCGCTTTGAGTGCTCAGACAGAGTAGAAAAGCGCTATATAAGATCTAGTCCATTTTGCCAAGTATTGATGTGCCATCCTGGAGGAGTTGGACTACCGGTGCAGCCTCTGTAGGGTCCAGGTACCAGTAGTGGCACTGACTCTAGCCAAATGTAAAACTAGTGGAAAACACAGTCACATGAGAACCAAAAATGTGTGAGGGCATGAGGGGTTGAATGATGTCGAAAGTTCAAAGTATTCCAGTTCTCAGCATGTTTGAAACATAAATGTGTGTAAACTGCTGTTTTCTCAGATACTCTGAATGGGAAAGTTTAACGTGGATCTACAAAAGCATAAAAACAGCAGTGTGTATATATAAGGTATTGAAATAAGAGAAAGAGCTTTATTTATCACATACATCTAAATGCAGTGAAATTCAGTTTCTCCATTTAACCCATCACACATGTAGCACACAGCAAAAGGTGGAGCAGGAGGCAGCTAGGAAGTGCCCAGGGAGCAACCTGAGGGGTTAGGGTCTTGCTCAGGGGCCCACAGTGATGAACATGCTCCTTCTTCTCTAGGCCATATACAATGACTAGTGTGTAATTATGTCTTCCAACAAATCAGTACATTCTTGTGAACTTAAGAAGTACACAGGAGCGGGCACCGGTTTGTGGAAGCCAGCATGTTGCCAGTGGCTGAGATGGGCACTGCATGTTTATGTATGTGTGCATGCACCTTATTAGTTACACTTAATTTAAAGATAAATGTTAGGCTTGAGTGTCCTAAAAAACTTTTTTTTTTTTTCTCACAATCTGATAAACAGTTTGATTACTCACCTCAGTCACGTCATGGAGCTTCACTCACTCACTGAACTTTATCGGCCTCCTTTCATAAAGTTTTCCACCCTCCTCCAGAGTAAATAAACATGGACACAGATGAGGTAACCGACAGTTTTTGAGGTAACTCAGGTGTAAAAACTTAAAATACTACAAAAATATTTAATGGACAAACATCCATTTTTATTCCCAATTTATTGCTAAGTGTTGATATTGTTCAAATATGTTCAAATATAATGTGTACAAAAATGTTTTTATACACAAAGTAGCAGAAACACCCTGAATGGCTGCCATCGTTACAGGGCCGCTATGGAGCACGTTCTAAATGTTCTGATGTCTCTGGGCTCACTAAAACTTCTTTGTTCTCCAGAGGCCACCGTAGCTAGGATTGTGCACTTCAATTGGGAAATTCTGCAATCGGACATTTAGCGGTAACACTGTAGCTTTAAAATATTTAATCATAAAATTAAATAACCTAAAATGATGTAACAGGTTAATGAGCCACAAAGGAGCAAGTTAAAGCCCTGGTGACAATAAGACGTTGCTTTCAGTTGTGGAACATCAGGATTTCCTTTAGAAGTTTTGACTATAGCCATTATAAAGGGGTCTGTAAATGGTGCAAAGGGAAGAAGCGAAAGCTCTGTCTAGGATTCCTACTAATCAGCAGCGGTATGAACATTTGGCTGTTATGAATGGGTTTCTGTGAACAAACCGCACTGCAGACCAGATGAAGCTGATCTTCTTGTGCACATTTGGTTCTTCTCGGTTCTCACCTACTATCAAAGGCAGTTGCATCTCGACACTTGCTGCCTCACCGCAGAAGCAAACAGTAACTCACAGCTCGCGTCTGATCACCATTCAGGCTGTGCACTGTAATTTCCTTTAAGTTCACGTGTAAGCAACTTTGTTTTTCCTGCCAGTCAATATAAAAACCACTTTTACACACACCCTGTGTTTGACACAGGATATAATGAACAAGTCTTTGGCTCCACTGCAGGTTAATGGTTGTTTGTCTGCAATCCTATATGATCCAAGTACACTGACATTCCCTTCACCATCATTAAACTGTAATTTAGAAAAGAGTTTGACTAATGTGCTAAAAAGTGGCGACGATGTTTTCAGATCAAACTGCACCGTAACTTATTTTGTAGGATTGATTGTCTTTGGCCACAGCCTGAAAAGGATTGTGCAAATGTGAATCATTTTCTAGCGCTAGATGTGTTATTGCCCTTTAACACCGATGCTGAGGAAAACCACAGCTGATAATACACAGTGACGCACTCAGCCCGCTGATCCCTGTGGGTTTGCAAATGTGTTGGTTTAGATTGCGATCATACTCTGCGTTTGGAATGAGAAAACATCAGATGTTTTTCACAAATTGGTTCTTAGTAATCTTTGAAAGAGAAATTGCTCAGTTTCCTGTTCCGAATTCCTTCAGCACTCGGCTCGGGCCTCTGGTATTTTTGAAAATTTACATATTTAATAGTGCATTCCTATTTTCTATTCCAATTGCATTTGCATTAACAAGTTGCTACTCATAATGTTACTGTAGCAAGCACAGGCTTGCAAACTGCCACAGTGTGACTCACAGTTAACTGTCATTTCACACTCTTAACTAATTCAAACTAATTTTGCATCAGTCATTTTTGGAAAATGAAGTTTTAAGGTTTAGGCTCCAAGTTTCAGCACAATCACCGGTCCCGAAACGAGAACAGAGTTTTGCTGTTTGTTTAGCCAGAAGCACACGGACGGCTTTCAACAGGCATTCTAAATGTCTCCTAAAACCCACAGCTGATTGTGAAAATTAATATTTGGTTTGAGGTGGATAGCAGCTCTACTTCTGCCTGTCCAAGCTGTGTCTCCACCAGCAAAATAACAGCTACACATAGCCGCTCTGGAGCCGCGTCCAAGAGAAGCTATAAAATTACATTCAGCCTACTGGAGGAGGACGGATTCACCCGAACAACTGAAGGCAAACATCACGTTTACCTGCTTCTTCTGTTGCTTTTCCTTCTAATAATTTCAGACTTTTTTTATATATGTAAAAAGATTTTTGATGCTAACATTAGGCATTAAATAACGCTAGCTTAATAGTTGAAACGCGTGTCCAAAAAACAGCATAAAAATACAAATTTCCCGTGGGGAACTTTGAGATATGTAAGGGAATATTTTCTGTATGGTTGGATCTTTCACCCAAACCGTACTAAACATATTTTCTACAGTTTTGTTTTCATAGCTTTTGCCAGCTCTCGTCCCAGTGTATTGTGGGTAACTATGCTCTGGCTGATATACAGAACAGCTGGCATATTAGAAAGTAAATAAAAGGAACATTTTTTATACACCAAGTAAACTAGATTTTAGACCCCTCAGTGCTTGATGGCCACATCCTGACTCTCATCTTACTTAAACAAAGTGAAATGTTTAAATATTCTTCAGTAGCTACCTGCTGCATCCTTTCAATAAAGAGAGCTTACAAGTTAACAAGTTCAGGCTTTTTCTGAAAGCTTTTACATCTGATCCTTTTTGATATGTCAGAAGCAGCGTAAACACCAGCTGAATCCTGCACAGTTCAGGAACACACACATTAAGCGAGAGAGACACATGTACCACCCACTGCCAGGTATGTTACACATGTCGCAGAGAGGTTTCACAAAGTGTGTGTGTTTAGCTGCTTTCAGTCTAGACACCACAGTGCCTGGGTCAGGTATTGGCATGCCATTCACCTCCATTTATGTGTAGAAACAAGCTTGTGACAAAGCTAAGACCCTCTGCTGAAAAAACTGCTTTATCTTTTCATGGGTGGTCAAAAAAGAGAAAAGCTGGCTTCACCTGTTGGGAATTATGACCCCTTAGCAATGTATTATGATGTGGTTTATATTTCGTCTCTTGAACGTTATCCAGAGCACGCAGGTACATGCCCCTGCATTCCCAGAGAGGGAGAAACAATGCTCAACTGATCTGGGGTTCAACTTACACTTGATAACTGGGTGACTAGCTGAAGGTCCTGCACTATACTTAAAGCAATAGACAGTGCTGAGGTGCAGTGTGGTGTTACACAGTGATACTTTTGTGTTATTGAGCTAGAAATCGCCTGGATTTTACGGACACAATACTTTGTTAGTTTTGCTTAGGTTTCTGCCTTCTACACTTTATATTCATATTAGTGTGCTTCTGTTTAAGGAAGAGCTGAGCGAGTCATCAAATCCTACTTTCAAGTACAACTTTGCATCCAACAAACAGTCAAACAAGTTAATCAGTTACACTGTTATTATTGTTCCATATACATTTTCGCTAAGACGCTTTACTTTTGCTTCGTGTTATAAGTCCAGCTCATTGCTGTTGCCCGTCCCTGTGATTCCACTCACTCAGTGCTGAGAGAGATCCTTTGGTCAAAAAGATTTGGACCATGAACACAAAAGGAACACAAAAAGAGGCAGCACAACGAGTCCAAAAAATAAAAAGACCATTCTGAGGCTGGACCCAGCCAAGGGGCTAGACTGGGGGCTGGCCAGGAGAGGTGACAGGACGCACGGCTTTGTGTTCTAAGTATTTTTCTGCATTCATAAACTGCATGTAGCTCAGGGAGTCATCGGCAGCCACCCTTTTCTTCCATTTAGGTATGCAAGTGTGTATTAGCATGTGCAACGTTTAGGCAATAAACCAAAGGAAATGCATCAATTATAGACAGTCATATAACTTTTATTATGTAGACGGAAACTTTCTGTAATCTTTCTAGAACCACAATCAATTAACCTCAGACATGCATAAACTGCATGTTTTCATAACCACAATTTTTCTTTAATAAGAAGTCCACAGTTGAGTTGTATGTAATAAGTAGACTTATCATAGACTGAAAAATAGCACTCTGAACTATTAAGCCTGTATTATATTTTTAAAGAATGTGTCATTTAGTTTCACACACCAGCAGAGATGCAAAGTTATGGACAGGGAGCAGAGACATGCACGTTTCATCATAGCAGAGGAAACAGATTATTCTGGGATTTTTGGAGTAATTGCAATTTTTTGTATTTTTAAAATTCTTATTATTTCCAGCTATGTTCATAGCACGAGGCTAGGTGATATGGCACAGGTAATCTGCATGATAACAGGTTTTTATTTATTTGTTTGTGGGGGTTTTTTTCTCATGGAACAGGCGCTTTGAGACCTGTAGAAATATGTGCAAGAACAAAATAGTGGTTGATTGTTTTTGCTTTGCCACCACGATGCATTTTATCCATTAAAAAGCCAATACTGTGAGTAGCTAGAGTATTTCTGTTTGTTGTGTTGGCTAGATGTGACTGTCTTTGTAGAATTCATTAATTGGAATGCATTATTTTGCTTCACAAATGGCAGACTGGCTAAACAGCCTCTTTTTGTTCTTCTTTTTCATAGAAATATTTCCATTTCGATGCATCTAAATTCCATCTCATTTCTTTTATTGTGAACTCAACATGTCAAACTATTTCACCCATCTCCCCATGATGTCAGCATTATAAGCACCGTACTGCAAATGTTTTAGTGTCTGTCAGCTGGCTAAGTGGGAAGTCACGGGTTTGACTCATCCTCACTCTGCATGGTGTTGTGTTCATACACAATCTTTTACCTGAGCATGACTCCCAATATTTAAACAAGTTTTAATGCTGATCTGTCAGCGCTGTCACTCAGTCTGCGAACTTTAAACTGGAAGACACTTTGCAGCTCTGCATCATTTTGTAGCTACAATTTAGGTGCATATTTAATTATCTGCTACTTTTTGTGACTTTAGTTCCATGAAACAAATGTAACTCCCATACAGATTAGTAGTTGTGTTTGGGATATCTTTACACAATAACACATTGATTGAGCACGCTGATAAAAATATCATTTTCATCATCATCCTGATTCATAACAACACTATTAAGCCCACTGGGGTGGTGGGACAGCCTGTCAGGGTGGTGGGACAGCCCACCGGGTTGAGCATGCAGCCTGTATACAGTCAGACTATTGCAGAGACCTGGTTTGAATTTGCCCTGAGGCCATATCTTCTCCCAGGTTGTCTTCACTGTCGTCTCCAAATATAGGCTGAAAAGATGTATTCTTTGTCTTTTCATCCAGTTTTTGCTATGTGGGAGCCATTTGGGGGACTTTACAGTGATTTCGTATTTCTTTGCTTGAGTTTTAGACTGTTTAAAACTACAAGATATCTGAATACATCATGCTGAAGTGAGCGACAGAAGCCACCTTTGTTAATTCTGGTGTTGTTGTGACATTAGAGCAGACGGAGCGGCAGGTTTCATTCTGTGAGCTACAGCCATGGCTGCGTGTAGGAAACTCCTGATCACTTAATCCGAATTCTATCTTCCCCTTCAAATGAAAGTTTCCTCGTCATAGTGTGTAACCCAAGAAAGACCAGAGCGGGTCTTTATTTGGCATCCTTTGGATACAATGGCTCCACAGTCAACAGCCCGGTCCTTGTATTTTCAGGTGCTGAAAAGCTGTCTTTGTCCTGCCCTCTGTGAATGTGCTTGTAAAAATGTTCAAGTTCAGGTTCCCACTGACAATATTTCTGTCATTTCTGAGACGCTTTTGTCTGTTATCAGCTGGATTTCTTTCTTCTTTTTTACTCTTGTAGCGTATGTTCAGGGGAACCTCATGCAAACTCACACTTTGCACTTTTTTATTTGGCTTCAGTAATGTAGCTAAAATTAAAACAAATTCAGGACACATGTGCTCTTAAAAGGGACAATTGAGCTAATTTAGCTCAGCACTGTCCAGTTTAGCTGGCTACGTCATGGCTTCAAATGATCTCATAGCCTCACACCGTGCTTCCTGACTGTGGCATCTCTGTGGTGTGATGTAGGAAGCAGGCAGAGTGACGAGATAAACACTGACACTGTTAAAACCTCTTCCTTTTTTTGGAAACAGACAGAACCAGCTCTGAACCTGTGGAGGACACAGACACCACCAGCTTTGTGGCAGAATTTGTGAGCAACCTTTTCATTATTTTCTCCTCCAGTCATGTGTTTAACGCTCTCATTGTCTCGACTTGCAGTTTGTTTTGTAGTTTGTTTTGTGCTGATTTCTCATTGTTCATCCTTAGAAAGAGTCTTACAGTAATCTGCTAAGAAATGTACCATAACTGAGCAGTGTGCTGGGATTGCTAGTGCCCGAGGGCTCATCAGAGAACAAGCTGCAGCAGGCTTTGCACACAAGAGTCATTTTCTTCCTCAGTTACAGTTTTTATCTCACGAAGAAGCAGAATATGAAGCTTCCAAAGGAGGGTCTACAAAGTAGACAAACTTTTTTTGCTCAGGTTTCTGTCTTCAGCTCGATTTACTTTTAATATTGACACGTCTGCCTTTGTCTCTCCCACAGTCCTTGGAGACCAATTATCCTGTGCAAGTAACAGATCCGCATGGTAAGTGAAGGCTGTGGCTTATAAAGCATTTATGGATTTTTTTTGTTGTTATTAATGAAGAATGAAATTATGAAACACTTATTTAAATTTAGTTCTGTTCAATTTTATTTATATTGAGCCAAAATTTAAAATAATAGAGTGACCAAGACAGACAAATAAAAATGTAGTGGAAAACACAGTAGTCATCCACATAGTAAATTAAGTTCTACCAAGTTTTACTTTTATATAAAAGTCATAAAAAAATGGAAAATTGAACCAAGTTAATTATATTTTCAGATTAATGTGAAGTGAACATTTTTGCATTTTCATTTGAGATGCTTTGGGTTTTAAGAGGACAGGATCTATAATCAAATACATGATGATGGAACTTAAAACCACAAGGCCTGGAGCCTATTCCAGCTGACATAGGGCGAGAGGCAGGGTACACCCTGGACAGGTCACCAGCCTGTCGCAGGGCCAACACAGAGTCACAGACAACCATTCACACCTATGGGCAGTTTAGAATGGAAACCCACGCAGACACGGGGAGAACATGCAAACTCCACACAGTGAGAGAGAGGCCGGGCCAAGGTGGAATCGAACCCATTAGGCCATTTCTTCATGACCACATGATTCATGATGTGCGAGATCAGTGTCATGTGTGAAGTGTGCAGAAATGACCAAAAATAGTCACTTGCCC
>VUQK01018216.1:0-13146 GCA_015106715.1 Bujurquina vittata | reverse complement strand
TTACACCAGCAACTGCACCTACCCCACCTGATCCACTGATTCTTGGTCCAGTGACCCTTGCTCCAGTTACTTTCTGAATTATACCTGTCCCACCTGTCCCCCCGTTTGACCCACTTAATGATTTCTGATCCAGTGACTCCTGTTCTTGTTATTATATGTATATTATATATCCCAGAGAAATCTGCTCCAGGATATCCTGCACTAACAAAATCAATCACAGTCACATGGAACAAACTGACACCAAAGCTTATCTCAGGGCACTTTATGTGAGCCTACAGAGCAGAAAAACTAAAACTCTTTTCACCGTCTCTTGCACCAATAACTCCTCAGAGTCTAACCCTTCACTAGTAAACTCTAAAGACAGAATGCCACCATCTTCAGGTGGCATGAATGCATCACAATTTCAGACCAGAGTTGAATTGATTTTCAAACTGTAGTCTAACATTTCTGTTTGCCATAATTTTGCTCGTAGAAACATAGACAGTATATCAAACATGGGCTACTAAGTCTTGAAAGTGAAGCCAATTTGGAGCACCTTGGAAAAAAGGTTTAAAAGAGGTTTGTGGTAAAATCGCCCAGTGGCTAGTTTCAGATCTTACTGAAGACCAAAATAATATATTTTATAAATTAAGGACTCAATGGTTTCACAGCCCCATAAAAATGGGCCTTCATTAAGCAGTGGCTCATGTGATGCTGGCTGTAAAGCATTATATGACTTTATTTTTGTTTCTTTCAGGAGGTGCCAGTGATGAGGAAGACTCTCACGTATGAAGTTCCAGGGGTGAGGGAGCCTAAATCTTTGGTTAAAAAAGGCAGTTCATAGTGTTCAATTAGGTGAAAAGAATTCCAATGAAGTGATCTAAAAGTTCCGTCTGCACTTTAATCAATGGAAAGATGTGTAGTAAATATGAGTTGAACCAAATATACTGTACACCTTGCGTTTCATCAGTACAGCAGTGGTTATTGCTGTTTTTTCAGAGCCGAGTAGAATGTGATACTCCTGCTGGTCTGCTGCTGAGCTCACAGACCTTTACCACCGAGACCTCCAACACCACTACCACCACTCACATTACCAAGGTAACACCATTGTCATGGCAATAAATGGACTACTTCTTATATAGTCCTTTAGCTGAGCACCACCATTCACACAAGCACTTCTTTCTACAGCTAAGTGCTTTCTATCTAACTTTCACACACTCTTACTTCAACGGTGGCATCGGTAGCATCAGTATCTTGCCCAAGGATACTTTGGCATGCAGACTGGAGCAGCTAGGAATTGAACCACTAACCTCCCAATTAGTAGATGACCTGCTCTGCCTCCTAAGCCACAGAGTGTCCCCAGTACCACCACACAACATGAAAGACACACGATAAACAGTAGACACAAAGACATACAGTAGATCTGGAAAGATTTCAGGGAATTCTGATGTTTTCCTCCATTCTCCTCCTCAGATGGCAAAAGGGGGGATTTCAGAAACCAGAATCGAGAAGAGGATTGTGATTTCTGGAGACACGGAAATCGACCACAACCAGGTAACTTGCTTATCGTTGTTTCTGTAACGTGTGTACAAGGCAGGGGGACAGCGTGGTTGTTAAACACATCCAGATAAGTCCTTGGAAGTCCTGTGCCTATCGCCAGACCTTGTTCTGGACATGCGTCCCAGGCTCTGACCCCTTATGTCTCTCTTGAAGGCCCTGGCAGTTGCGCTCAGTGAGGCGCAGCGGCAGCATCCTGAGCTGTCCGTCACCCGAGTTGTTGTCCATAAAGAGACCGAGGTCTCTCCCGATCATGTGACTAACGAATGATATCAGGTAACGGGGCGGTTTTGGCCCCCACCCCTACAGATGTTTGCAGATATGATGCTGATTGGCCGACTGGAGCATGGCAGCATTCATAAACGTCTGCTTGCATGTTGAACAAACCAGTGATGGGAATGTCCTGAGGGACCCAGGTCAGGCAGGAATTGTGATTGGCTACTGAAAACCTGCAAGAATGTAACTACCTTATTGTAGTGAAAAGTGAGGAAAATTCAGTTGCTCACTGATCAGTGATCAGTGATAAACCAAACACTGATCCTGTTGTCATCAGGACACGCCATCCTCTGAACTCAAATCGCTGACCAGCCATGCTATTCTAACAGTTATGCTTATGTTATTCATCTCCCCTTCAAGTGTGATATAATTTTAGGAAACGTACATTTATATCACACTTTTCTACTTCTACTGGCTGCACTTTCACCTACAAGCTACATCCACACTCACACTTAATTTTATTCTATGCACGTTAAGCGCTCAACATTTGAGACCAATTTGGAATCACCATTTAACCTAACATGCATGGCTTTAATGGCAAAACTCCGGCCCCCCTGGCTCCAGGTGCTCTCTAAAGTGAAACATGCATCGTGGTCTGTTTTTACTGTCGTCCCATCAGCGTGCCACACTTTCCTAACATACTGAGTTATGCCAACATGCAGTTGGTACCAGCGTGGCCGTGTCCTAACTAGTTTAGTATTGTCATTATCAGAGCTAAGAAACAAGGTGTTAAGGGGCTGCCTCTGGTTTTGAAAATCTCTTTTAGTGCAATATTGTGTCCCGGTGACCTCAGAGTGGACCCTTAATGACTTCGTCAAACTTACGTTAAGCTAAGGTTTGATCCAAATTATCTCCACAATCTACAAATATTAAGCTGTGCTTTCAGGACACTCAAAATGCTTTATGTAACATTGACCCACAGATTCACACAAGCACATCTAAGTGCTTTCGCGCACACATTCACACTCCAGTGAATGTATCAGGAGCAACTCGGGGTTCAGTGTTTTGTTCAAGGATACTTTAGAGCAGCCAGGGACTGAACCACCAACCTTGCAAATAGAATAAAATTAGACAAATAAAATAAAAGAAAATAGAAAAGAAAAACACAATATAGTTAAATTATATAACATTACACATATACACACATGCACATCAAAGACACTATATACAGATATCAAACCCCTATATATATATATATATACATGTAGCCGGTCATGTACACAGCATACGCAGTATGAGTAATAAATAAAGATGTGTGTTATGTATGGCTAAGGTGATGGCAGTGAGGTAAAGTGATTCTTGACATTATGATGCGTTATACAGTCTAACCGCTGTTGGGATGAAAGACCTGCGAAAGTGCTCCTGTAATTAAGAAATGAATGATGTGTAATGAATTACTTTTTCGAGTACCAACACAAATATATCGCACTTTTCTACTCTACTCGAGCACTCAGACCACTTTATCCAGCGTGTCTCATTCTCACACACACACACACACACACACACATACACACACACAATTTCTATCTAATCCTTTAGTTAGAATAGCTTTCAAAAACTCATTTCACATCATGTCCTTAACTGTCTTAAAGGGCCACTGAGCTAAACGTTACTGCTTGACTTTCATGAATTTATAACCTTAATTCACAATCATCTTCTTTTGTGGCTAAAGGGCTCAATGGAAAAAAGACAAGTTGGGACTCAAGATGGACAAAAGAGGTTGAGGGATGCAACACTCAGATCAACTCCACATGTGTTTGCACTTGTATAGTAGGTTACACCCGTTCTGAAATCCTTATAAGACCGAAAGACTAAAAAGTGGAATAATATCAATTTTAGTTTAATTTTCCAACATTTGTGCTATCATAAACCCCGTTTAGACTTTGGCTTTCAAAGGGTTCATGTTTTAATGAGCTTCCTACTCAGTAAAAAAAAAATCACAGTGGAAATCTTATCAGGTTGGACTATGCATGCCTCTTGAGTTGTTTGCCTCACTTTAATACGTGATTGAAAAATGCCGTGAACGGCAAAAAAAAAGAAAGCAAAAAAGAAAGAAAAGCATCCAACACCCACGTTCAGTCCCACTCTCTCTCTCCTGTACACACTAACCCTCAAAGCTACCCACTTAAAGACCAACCTGCATGTGGGGGACATCAGTGACTCAATAAACTATCAGCTATCAGAATCACACCGTCCTGGCCTCAAAATCCCAATGTCCAGGAATGGAATCTTCTGATCTAAAATGAGTGCCAGAAACATTTGTTTCATGATAGGTGCAGCAGTGAAGTCCCTTTGCTTCACCTGCAGAGTGAACAGAGTAATGAAGCCTATAAAGGGCTATAAAGATAGATATATATATAAAGTGGGTAGACACATTATAGTTCAATAGATTGTAATCTTCTATCGTGTCTTACAACTCCTTCTGTCTCACTTTCAGGACTGAATCTGGAGGCCTGAGGAATTGTAGTCCAGCCTGCAGAGCCACAAACAACACTGTTCGCTGCAACTTCCACTGGGCACCGAGGAATTGAGCATTTACATGTGCACACATTCATGCATGGACACTCACACACACACACACAGCATCACCTGGCTATTTCACTGGGGGTGAGGCCAGTGGCTGAGTTAGCACTAGTGTGATTAGATGATTAGATTTGACTGAAAGTTGCATAAACAACACAGAGATGTGAGAGACAGACCTGTTTCCATAGCAGCAGACCACCAGAGCTGGAGTAACCTTCACTGCAAATCAGCCTTCTGATGGAGTTACATATATGAGCCCCTCCCCACACCTCATTCCCCGACACTTTAAGGTGGATGTCTGATTGGCTAGCTGACTCAGGTGTGCTTGCTCCTCCTTTTTGGGAGACAGCAGCTTTACAAAATATTCAGCAGATATTTAAAAAAAGATTGTGCTTCTAGCTAGCTTTACCTGGTGAGAAACCTGATCTTTACTGTGACCATCTGACGTAAACGGTTTCCTGTATAACAAACAGTACAACTGCTAGAATACCCATAGCAGCTAAAACTTGCTTTGTATTTACCCATAATTCAATAGTAATGTGCCATTTGCTAAACTTTCCATGGAAATGACGATGAATGATTCATCTGTGTGTGTGTTTTTTTTTTCTGTATCCATTTATTTATTAAATTACAAACTGATCACAGACCACTTTCTTTAGTGTTGTATTACAGACCGATTTCTGCGCTCCTGCTATCGCACTGACCGTCACCTCATGATGAAAAGTTACAGATGTGTAAGAGACAGATGTCTCCCAAATTCAGGGCTGAACCCTTCAAAAGATGCAGCCTTTTTAGATCAGGAAGGCTGAACCGATTGTTAAAGAGGGCTAGTCCATGGAAGCCTTCCTATTGCATCATGACATGCTGCTTCTGTGTAGAAAAAGACCTGTGAAATGTAAGAGGTGTGAAAGTTAAAGGTCTTGCATGGAAGCCAGACCACACCACTGTAAGGCAAAAGGATTTTCAGCTGACTGCTGAAGTCCTGGCTGCAGGAATGAAGACACAAATGAGACCCAGGTGTTTTACTTATGGTGCTCTGACATCACGAGTAAGTGCTGTCATGTCTACCCCGGAGGAGGTTATTTCTTGATCACTGTGGCATCTATCAGCCAATAAAAGAATTGTAACACTAGAATTTCTATCTATGGAGAGAAAAAAAATTCCATTTGGATTTTTTTGTGTTGATCTTGGAATCTTGCTGTTGATCTGGCCAGTGCACATTTTTGTCACTATCCAAAATCTTATGGACCTAACAACACATGTGCATACAAACATACTTACACCAATCAGGCATGACATCATGACCACCTACTTAATATTGTGTTGCTTCCTCACATGCTGCCAGAGTAGGTCTGACCTCTCGAGGCCTGGAATCCAGGAGACCCCTGAAGGTGTGGCAGGGGCGGCACCAAAATGTTAGCAACAGATTCTTCACATCCTGTAATCTGACTGCTTTGTCCAGCACATCCCACAGATCCTCAATTGGATTGAGATCTGGGGAATTTGCATGCCAAGTCAATGCTTCAAACGATTCCTGAACCGTCTTTGCTTTGCGGAAGGGCGCATTATCCTGCTGAAAGAGGCCTCAGCCATCAGAAAGAAAGAACGAGCTTTATTTGTCACATATATGCAATGAAATTCAGTCTCTGCATTTAACCAATCACACATTAAGTATGTAGCACACAGCACAACATGGAGCAGGGGGCAGCTAGAAAGCACCCAGAGAACAACCTGGGCGGTTGGGGCCTTGCTCAGGGGCCCCCAGTGATGCCAGCCCAGGGATTTGAACCGGGGTCCCCTTAGAAAGGCCATACTGTGCTAGGAGCAAAACAAATCAAAAATGTTCTTGTTTTTCCAGTTTTACTATTAGAATGATTTCCAAGTGCAGTCAGCTCAGGCGTGGCATCACTCTTAGCTCCCAGATGTAAATGGAATGCATCATTAGCCAAATGTTTCCAAATTTGCACCACAAAATGTTGCAGTGTCCATTCTGGGTTAGAATGATTGTGCCCAAATGGAAGAGTTTAGGGATTCTGGGTCTTATTCACGAGTGAGGGGAGAGTGGCGCGAGAGACTGACAGATGAATTGGCAGGAGTTCAGATGCTTTACTGATCCACTGCAGTGTAGGGACAGCTCACATGTAAATATGCAGTATTCAATATGGGTTTTTTGTTTGGTTTACTTAAATAGCCAAATGCCCCCGTCAAAGTCGGTTGACCGACGAGTTCATATGGTCTGGTGACCAGGCTGCAATCCTTCACCCAATGCAGGCAAATACCACAGAAGCATATTTTCCACATGACTCTCCCACTGCCCTGTAACAGACTGGCAGCCTGTCTAGGGTTGAACCTCACCTACGACCCCACACGACTGCTGGGATAGACTGGACCCTCCACCTAGCACTCCTGAATTGGATAAGCAGTTAGCTAAAATACAAAATGTGCCTTTAATCAAAAACTCACAATGATTTGATGACTTGTGTTTCTTCTGTGGTTTAATGACTGGATGGTGTCAAGAGAACAACTGCTTGTGTTTACAGACTGAATCTGAAGTTACTCTGTTCAGGAAAAAAAAAAAAAAAGTCAATACATTCATGTTAAGATGATCTTTAATTATTCAAATTGAGAGCACAGAAAACCAAAACTGGCAGCAACAATCAGCTGCTCTAACGGAGGGATTCACACTACACAACCAACACATGATATTGCAACGTCGGCTTCATTAAACATCTCCGCAGGTTTGCTGGGCATCGCTAGGAAACAGGGCAGGAGTTAGGGGTCACTCCCAGCAGGAAGTGAGCAGAACTCAGATCCAGAGCCTTGGTCAGGTGAGACTTAAAAAGCTGCAAGTTCCTCAGGCACCCTCTGAAGCTGGAGCTGGTCGACAGGCAGTTCTGTTTGACAGCCACTGCAGCAGAGACACACAGGTGAGCTTTAGGTGTGTTAACAGCTGTTTACGTGTGAGCATGTCACAGTTAAGAGGGCCTCACCTGGATATCCTCCCAGGAAGACGGGGTTGTTGGTTTCAGCAGAGGTGGATTGTGGGTAGGGGTTTGAGGTGGTGAAAGTTAACCCATCTATAGTTAAGCTGAGGGTGTGTTTGGTTTTTCGGGCCAGCAGGCGGTGCCACTGTCCATCACATAGCATCTGACCAACAGAGCGCACCGACACTCGACCTGCCCCATTATTCACATTGAAAACAGCCTGATAAGAAAAGCAGATACAACTTTAAAAGTTTATTTACACAACTAAAACTTTATATACATCTATAACTTCAACTGAACCAGTGGAGGTGAAAATCACAGAAGCTCTGATGTTGTCAATGCTGCAGTTATTAGAAATGTCTGGCAAGCAGATGGCAAGTAGCTCAGTTAGATAAGGCTTCAGCTGTGGGACACACTGGGGCTCAGTGTTAGGACCCATTACTGTGTCCAGTGCCGGTCAAAGGTTTGGACCTTTGACTGGTATTGTCCATAATGTCTGGAATGGGTTGGCCACTCACTCCTTTGTCACTGCTCACCTGTCCGTCAATCATTTCCAGTCCAATAGCGTCAACTTTCACACTGCTGATTCCTAGAAACACTCCTGCTGATTGGCTCGTTCGAAACTCCAGAGACACGGTCAAGTCAGAACCAACTTTATACCCGTCATGCACTGCAGAAGCACACACAGCATGCGATCACCTTTTAACAGTATTAATAAGCACATGAAACCACAAAAAGGAAAATGCCTGTGTTAAACGCAACAAACGTAACATAGAAGTATAATAGTGTGAAATGAAAGAGCAGAAAGTCGATAAATTGCTCAATAAAACAGAAACAGGTCTTAAGGTACACACTAATTTCAAGTCAAATAAAGTATAAATTAAATTAAGTGATATGTAATAAAAAAGAACATTTTTCAAACGCAAGTAAGCAAAAGCAGTTGGAGATGTGGCTGAAATGCAGACTTTTAGCTTTCATTTTAGGGCTTTAGGAATCGCAGCCATTTTTATCCATTATTCCTCATTTTCAGAGGCTCGAGCTTGTAGGAAAACGTCTAAAAGTCTACGGACAGCTCATTTTTTATGGACAGTGTCCACCTCTGTGCCTGACTGTACTTTTATACTGTCTACAACTGAAGGGTCTGTTTCCTATTGGCCTCATCTTTGTTACTCTTTGAGTGACTGAACTGGACCTCCGGATAAGTGTTCTCGCTGTTGAACACATTTTTGGTCGCTGTTACATCGCAGCGATTAGCAGGTGCCTGTGCAGCCCACCTGTACAGTTTATGGATGTAGTTTGTTAACGAGAACTTGATGTCATTTGTCTCGCTCCAACTACACTAACAATAGGCTTTCAAAATTACAACTCCTTGTGAATAAGGGAAAGTAGCTTCTCCTATGAACTATATATAAAGGCTGTCCAGATAATACGACTGTTAGACCACTAAAGATCAGAAGGACCAGTCTGCATCTCTGCTTCAGTGTAGATGAGTTTGTCTTTAAGTTCAACTTACTCAGTTCAGCATATCCACTTCCATTAAAGTAACTTCCTGTCTGGTCCCTGCTGAAACAGGAGGTGACATCATGCTGTGAAGCTGGCTCAGCCAGATCCAACGTGACACCATTCAAACTGACCGACCGAACACAGCCTGGAAAGCTGCCGCTGTCCTGGGAGCCAGACAGGGAGACAAAAGACAAGTGGACAGACAGAAGGAGACACGTGAACAGAAAGGATGTGATGTGAGAACATCCTCCAATCAGAGGGCTCGGACTGAGTCAGAAACACCTGGCTATGTTTCCTCTGACTGATGCAGCTATGACAAAAAAAATCAAATCCTGACTACATGTGGTATAAATGTTTGTGTCGTCGGTGCGCAAACAGTGAAAAGCAGTCGTACTCTGAGCCTTCTGCTGGTTACAGTGCGAGGTGTTCCTCCGAGGAAAACTTTATTGTCCACATCCAGCTGGTTTCCTTTGACTGAGATGGACTCAGGTTTCAAACTGTTGACAGACACTGACATCAACCGCTGGCCCACCTCCGCGGTCACCTGAGACACAGTGAACAACCCGCATTGATTCATCAAAGCCGGCAGCCTGCTCAGCTCGAAGCTTTACTCAACTGTCTTAGTATTGGTTTGAAGGCTGGTGTCCACTCACAGTGTGCCACTCTCCATTGTTAACCGCGACCGATGAGGTGACAGAAGCGGGGCCTTTCCCCAGGTCAGCAGACATCATCAGCCTCCCCTCCTTTAGTCTGAGGACAACAAAGTCCATCTGCTTGGAGTCCGACAGGAGGAGGATCAACCCGTCCTGGGCCCAGCTTCGAAATAAAAACCTCATCGACAAACTGAGGAGGAGAACAGACGATAGCAGAGACGCAAGGGAGGCAACAGAGCAAAAGCACAGCACAGAACTGAGCACCTCTGCCTCCTCTGTGACCTGAGAGCTGCTGCCATCGCTAATGAAACTCACCTCTTTCGGACCGTGCTGGGGTTGATGATGAAGGTCATGTGACTGTGTCTGGACAAGCCAAACTGAACTGCTGACGGCACAAATGTTGGATCTGCATTTGATGCACACTGCAATAACCGAGAATCAGGCCCGCTGATTAAAATCATCAATGATACTGACCGCATTACCAATAATTAACAATGAGTAGAGCAATTACCGTTAGACCCTCTGGTGACCGGGCACTCAAGTGTGTGGACTGAGGTAGAGGTGAATGAGTGGGGTCTGGAGTTGGATACACATCCTGGTCATCAGGAAGCACCACATCCCCAGCCTGCTCTTCCAACACGCATCTGTCAAACGCCGCCCTCTCATACTTCACAGCTCCTGAAAGGTCAACAAGCCTGCACAAAGCCACAAAACCAAAACAGTCACCCAATCAAAGAGACAGAACCAAGCTGCTTTATATCAATCTGGGTCCCAGCGCAGGGGCTGCATCCTTTGGAGAACACAGCCTATGAAGGGCAAATGGAATAGCTGGTAAATCAGCTGTTAAACATCTGTTGAACTTAATACTTGCAACACAAAGTGCCCCACCTGACTCCCAGCAGGGCAGCAGCAGCAGCCAATAATCAGGACCCACCAAAGATGCTTTCACATTCTTGACAGAGATCCATAAATCCTCTTATTTCTTTTTTAACTTTTGGCTGAAAGAGAAGAAGATTCTCCTCATCGGTGCCAACGCTCGATGTACAGGACCGTGCAAAAGTCTTGAGGCACCACTCATTTCTCTATATTTGGCTGGGCAATGGGGGGATAGGTGCAGGGATTGACGTGGAAATAGAGAATAGAAGATGAAAACAAGCTTGAACGTCAACACTTGGTATTCTTTATTCTTCAGGACACCGTGAACTCACTCAGGCATGTTTTACAGTGTTCAGAGGCTCCACTGTGGGGAACGTCACTGTTGCACCTCTCTCCTGTTCACACTGATGAGCATGTGAAACAAACGTTTCAAACTCGGACTCAATGCACATGCCACGTTTCAGCTAATAGCACACTTTGGGAAAATCATCGGTGCAAAAATACTATTTCATACCTGACAAACTGCATTATCTTTGGCATTTTTTTGTAGAGTCAACAAAAGATAATGGGTACAAATTATGTATTACAATTTTAAATTGGTTCTTTTGCAAGTTGTCTGTTATGTTACTCAGAACCACTTTTAAAAATTCGTCTAGCTCTTGGGAAGTAAAGAAACTGGCTGAAGACTTTTGCACGGTACTGAATCTCAGGCCAAGAGAGGACCAAACCCGGGTAAATAAGGCTGGTTAAGTTCTGCAGGCTCTCCACTACAGTTGCTGGTCATTTTCAGATTACAATATTTCATAACCTTTCAGTGTAGTAAAATGTAGTCTAGTATTAATTGGAGTTGAGAAAACCCTGGTGACTTCAGAACACCAATGGGCCAACCAAATCCAGAAACCCCTTTTCCCTCAACTTCAACAGTCTACTGCACCACTGGGCAGTGTGTACCAGTGTGTACCAGTGTATTCTTAGGGTGCTAAGACACTCAAGCCTTTACAACCACAGCTTCTCTTGCAATGGACGCTTTAGGCTTAACTCATTGGCGCTCTGTGCCCCGAGTTTCCTCAAAAAAAGCTCTTCAGGTGGCAGACTGCAGACGTGTCAGGGGCTTCTGCCTAACATTTCAACTACCCATTTGGTTTTGAAAGGTCTAGGAAGCTTCAAATCAACCTTTGAATATCTCAAGTTTAAAAATAAAAGGCTTTGATTTCTTTTATTTAAAAACCTCCGCCTCAGAAAAGAGGGACACATCTGTAAACTGCATTTAAAGGGGCCTTTGGCTGCGGTGATGCATTCGGCGTTTGAACGCAGCCTTGGAAATATGCAGCCCCTGAATTGGGACACAGCTTGCATGGGAAAAAGACTTACGCTCTGGCAACCACCAGGTGTTGGATGCAGCCTATGAACATCCTAGATAAGTCCTGCAATCTGACTGGTAGATGCGCCTCCTTGCCTGAAGGCAGCCCACCAATAAAAAAGGAGGCTGGAGACAGACGAGAAAATGCACCCGGCAACAGAGAGACAAGCTTCGCATGTTCCTCATCAACCTGCACTGACAGAGATCTGAGAGACAGGCGAGACAGGTGAGACAGGTGAGACATGTGAGACATGTGAGCAATTTTGATGCTAATACTTACTTCCTGTTGATGCTAATGATCACAGAATGTTTCATTCTGTCACTGAAAGATCCTCCATCAGATTTCATCGCAGTTACCCTACGAGAGGCTCCACCCACCTCACCAAGCTCCACCTCCAGTGCCCCTGAGACTAGGTGAACAGACAGGAAGTGCTGCACATACAGACATGCATACAGATAAATCCAGGTTAGCATCAGTCACATAACTTTAATCCACGTATACAGACTGAATACTTGCTATGAATAATCAGGAGTTAAAGTGAGCTGAAAGGGTCGACGTTCCCTTCAGTTAATTAGTAATAAAACTCACAGTACATCGTACTGTCGAACAAGTTCATTTTTCATCTGCTGTAGCCTGGCATTGCTTTCAGCTGACACCATGGCGATAACAGCAATAAGAGAATAACATAATGATATATCCCATGAGCCGCTTGCGCCTTCAGCATATCCTGTTTTCCTTTGTGATGCGTTCATGGTTCAGATTGTGTTTGCGGTGCTTCAACATCTACAGAAGTGCAGCCAGTATAAACGCATTCACTTCTTAAAGTGGCAGCAATTTCAAATTCATCTTTTCAAACAGCTCACAGATATCAGCTAACAAACCTTCTTTTTCTGTGCAGTTTTGTTAGCTAAACATACACTTGCTGTATGTCCCTGAGAAACAGGCAGAGAGAAAAACGTGTGGCACTCTCAGAGATGGACAAAGTCAGGACAGGAAGATAAGTTAGGTTTCTTTCAGCTGCTCAGCGAATTGAGATTTGATAAACGGGTAATTTTGCTTATTTGTGAAATCCCAACAAGAGTTTTTTTTAACACATGTGTTGATGGATGCATGATGCCTTGCTGAATTATGTTTTTGGGATATATAATAAATGTAGCATACTAACTGTGTGTCATTCAATGGTTGCATGAAAAAGTGAACAGTTTAGTCAACGCTAAAGTGGTTAGTTTGCAGAGCATTTGGGTAGTGCCCTCTGCGGGGCTGGTGCAGAGAAGTGTTGGATTACATCAAGTGTAGCAGACAGATGTATTTAAGGTTAAATTTACTCCCTAAATGTGACCTTTTTTACTAGTTTCATACTGTCCTAGAGGTTGGAAATCAGCTATGACAGTGCATGAAAAATCTGCTTATGAATGAAATTGGCTAAATTCACAA
>VUQK01018214.1:19054-29725 GCA_015106715.1 Bujurquina vittata | reverse complement strand
ACACACACACGCTGTGGCCATGCTGCAGTGGGGAGAGCAAAAAAATGAGAGGCGAGAGAGAATAGAAAAGTGGAGGAAAAATGGGACCTATCACTTCCTTCATTTTTTTTTTCTTCACACTTCAGGTAAAAAAAAAAGGACGGACTAAAAGAGAAAAGAAAATGTATTTTGTGCAAGTGGGGAGTGGGGTGGTGAAGAAAAGGAGAAGAAAAAGGACCTGTCTGGAATGAGAGCAAGGTGTTTGTTTGTGATGAGCAAATGCCTTTGTAGGTGTGGGGGAGGCCAGTGGCTTGGCTAGAGCTGTTTGTTATCGGGGGTCTCCAGGCCCCCCAGGCGTGCCGAACTGCTGGCCTAAGTGAGAGGGGCTGAGCCTGGGGGAAGAAGAGTCAGAGTCCTTGCCCAGGGATAGATGAGAGGCCAATAGACTGTGAGAATAACACAGGGCTGATGAGGATTTTACATTCCACATGAAGAAAAAATCAGATTTGTCCTAAAAATATTCGGTGTATTGACATTCACTGTCATTTCCTGCCTGAAGTGTAATTAAACGTCTAGTACCCAAGTGCTGTAGCCAAGCCATGCAGCCAATATACTTAACTGCATCTAAATGTTGACTCTTCTAGGCTCCATAGAGTACATCACTGAGTGCTGTACATGGAGATTGAGGACCTGTGGTACACACTTGACTTGTAAGAACATAAAGCATTCATACCCTTTCATCCACTTGAGGGCCTGTGCTGTATGAACACGGAGGAAATTGAAGCTGAGAGCTTATAGTACAGACTCAGGTCAACAATTTGATAATATGTGACATCTGATCTGCTTCATACAGAATTCTTAACACACACACGGTGTTGAATTGTGAGGTCTATAACTGCAGGCAAGGATAAAACTCCAGAAGGTCTGCAATCATGTAGTTTAACCATGACCTGCCAGTTATGCTTGGCTTCAGCTCCAGCTTATCACTAAACATATTCAGCTGAATCATCTGAGCCTAAGATTTAAAAGTATCCTAACACTGCAGAAATACTAACTAGTATGTATGCAACAAACAAACTGTAGGCTACATAATTCTACAGTAATTTGTTCATTGAGTTTTTAATAATAGTGAAAATAAAGTAGGTGTTCTCAGCAATGATTAGACTCCAAGCCATGACCATCACAGTGCCAGATGGGTATGGTTTCCACAAAATGGTGGAATGGTTCATTCAGCATATACTGGCGGCATCTTAAACAATACAGATGAACAGGAACACACTTAAAATCTTTCATTTGTTGAATTCAATTTGGATTCCACTAACTCCGCCAACATTAAAAAGCGAAACAATGAAATAAAAGCTTGCCACAGCCTCTTCACCACCTGCTGCTGTTTAATTACCAACAAACAGAAATTCAACATCATACCTTTCACATCATATGCTGCCTACACTACACTTAGATTGTTCGAACAATTGTGCATGCCCTTGCGGCGACTAAACAAGCAGCACATGGGGAAGTCCAAATGGATCACAGTGCAGAATGCAGATAATGCAGAGAGAAGTCTAAAACCAGACGTGCACTCCTTTCCTCTAACCTGATGGCATGTAAACATACTGGCTTCATGTTTGAATGAGGACCCTGGTCACGTTTGTGTAAAAGTGATTATTACAAGAGATTAGAGCTGCACACATCTCTCGTGTATTTGTGAGCTAATCAGCTCACTAGAAAAAGACCATGATAATTTTGGTGACTGATCTAAACAGAAATAATACAAGAAAATATTTCTCCATTTGGCTCTGGGGGGGCCAAACCATGACTTGACAGTATTCCACTGTGTGTTTTTCTATCCTGGTATGCGTTTACTGCACTGGCAGTATGTTTGGGATCATTGTTGGGCTGAAAAAATCAGATGCTTTCCAGATGGTATTGCATGGTGGATCAAAATCTGATGGTATTTTTCTGCATTCAAAATACCATCAGTTTTTACAAGATCCTCGACACCACTGGCTGTCCACACCACAGTCTCTACTGTGTTTTACAGATGCTGCAGACAGTCACTGTTGTGCCTCTCTTCTGACCTCTCTACATACTGATGATAAATTCAGTTAAAAAATTCAAATCAGGATATATCAGTCCTGAAAACCTGTTGCCACTGATTTTTTGTCCAGTTCTTGTGTAATTAGGCAAAAGTCAGCCTTTTCTCCCTGTTTCCCGTCCCCGAGGATGGCTTCTTTATAACCACCTTTCCACTGAGATCATTCAGTGAACAGAAGATGGATCAACTGAATGGCATCTGCAACTGTCAGGTCCTGTGTCAGGTCTTTGCTGCATTTTTTTAAACCTAATTTTTATTCTAATATTCTCAGATTTTTAAGGACACACTGCACACCATGCTGAAATATGCCAATTTTTGGTTAATAGCTCTTTGGGAATCACCTTGTTGTTAACCAAAAATACAATTTTATGCCTTTCACACTGTGTTATTGCTGACATTTTAGAAGATTCAACAAAAATAAAAATGGGAACAAATTATTTGCGACAGACTGCTAGTAACTAGTAACTGCTAGTAGCGTCTAAAGATGCAATTCTTGCACAATACTGTATTTAAATTCCTTCATCACATGTGGCAAATATCGTGCCTGCACAGTGGCTTTCTCTATCACTGTTTTGAATTACTGCCAGAAAACCTTCACATATCTGAATAGGTCTTAACTGTGAAAACTAGCCTGGCTTATAATCCACAACTCAATTTCCTCACTTCATTGTCTCTTGGAGGCTATTGCCTGCTATATAGAGATGAATATCTATTTCCAATCCAATATCAAGTAACAAAACCATTTTTATTGCTGTTAAACTTTATCCAATTCAGAGTCACGGCCAGACTGGCCAGTCTGTCACAGGGCCAACACAGAAAGACATATAACCATTCACACTCACACTTATAGTCACACCTATGGTTAATTTAGAATCACTAATTAAGTACATGTCTTTGGACTGTGGGAGAAAGCCAGAGTACCTGGAGAGAACCCATGCCTACACTGGATGAACATGCAAACTCCACAAAGAAAGGCCTTGACCACATGGTGGATTCAAACCCAGGACCTTCTTGCTGTGAGGCAGCAGTGCCAACCACCGTGCCACCGTGCTGCCCTGGCTTGACTGTGCTCCCATAAATTCCCACACATGTCCTAGGCTTGATGCTACTGAAATGTAATGCTAAAAATTGCTCTTCAAGGAATAAGTTCCCTATTTGCCAACGCCAGTATTAAATCAGTGCACACACATTCACATATTTACATTAATATTATTTTTTTGTTGCTGTAAGTGTTCACAATGTCCTTCCTGGCTGTGACAAAATCCCTTCCTAAAGCGATTTCAATGTAAATGACAGGAGACATAATCCACAGCGCTCATGCAAAGATAATTTCCCAAAGTTCAGCAAAAAGGTAATATGAAGCTTCAGCAATCTGAGTAAGCCAAACCAAGTGGATATCTTCTAGTTTTAAAGCCTTTTTAGAGTGAATTTCCTTGTTCATACAACTCTCCCTCTGCCACATCTCAGCAAGAAAACTCAGCTTGCACTGAAAAGACTGAACAAGGACTATGATTTCTGTACCCCATCGCTTTCAGACTGGGGCTCTTCATAATTAATTTGGCCAGGAGAACCAGCTGATGCAATTAGCAACTCTTCCTTTCCAGGCTAGGCAAACACAAAACAATGCATGTATATGTGTACATGCTCTCATACACACACACAAAGACATATATGAACAGGCTAAACTTTATTCCTTGCAAGTAACTTTTGACAAGTTCGCTTCCACATCCTGGAGTTGTATTCAGACGTGCAAGAAGTGAGTGCTGGAGAGCAGTCATGTAGAAAGAGAATGCTGTTACTGGAGTTATTAACAGGCTCCTGTGTTTCCCCCCTCTCAGCTGAGCTATTCAGAGCATAGCGTTCCTCATCTGCCACAAACACATGCCGACAGACAGACGCAGCAGACGGACACACCGTGCAGCCCCTCCACGCGCTGTGCAGTAATATGTTTTTTGCCCATTTACAACAAATTAAGTTTCCCTCAAAGTGAATTTCAAGCTTGGCTGCCTTTGGAGGGCGAGCAACTCTCTTTTCATTAATTTTCATTCTTTCCCTCGAACAAATGATCTACTGTACAGCCCGCTCTGCGTTACTCTCCTCTCCCTGTCTTTTTTGTTCGCTTGTTTTCTCCCCTCTTTACCTTTCCTTTCCTGCTTGCTGGTGAATTTGGGCAATGGAAAGCAATTACACTGTCAGAAAGGTGTATTCTGATTTATTAAAAGCCTTGAATGCTATCTGTTTTGTTCCTCTTTGTGTCCCCTCTGGGGAACTGAGTCCTGACACCCAAATGAGACAGAGTGAGTGCTCCCTGCTCAATGCTCCATCCTGAGAGTCATCTAGAAAGAGGTGGAGTAAATATCCATTGGCAGAGGAGGACAGATAGATGGCTGTAACGCAGCTGCGGCTAAGGGAATAGATTTGCCTGTGAAGCCCAAGAAACGGGAGACATGAAAAGACAAAGAGAGGGACAGGTCTGCTGACTACTACAATGAATCAGTTTACATTTTTTTTCTTCTTTAATTTCATAAACCAGATTCTCCTTTTCAGTGCACTGCAAACCCATAGACATCGCCCCTTAGAGTGAACCTCTCATTAGCTTAATTCCTATTTATGAAAAAAAGCAAAAGAGACTAGAGAAGGAGGGTGAGAGAACAGAGAAAGAGAGACAGAGGCCTAAGCCATTAAGGTGTGAATAAGTTCCAATTTCCAAAATAAATATTATCTCTGTCTGGGTAACCCGAAATCTGTGTGCTTTTGTGCCAGCTTTATAATAAGGATCAACAAGGGGTCAGCACTGCGTGAACATCACACATTGAATTCACAAAGCTTCACCTGTGATACTTTAATCTATTTATCACCGTATTTTGCCCACACACAGTGGAGCTGCACTGTGTTAAACTGTAAAGTTAAACACACCGCAGACACAGATGCCTGATCTGCGCGCCCTCCCTTTCACAGTAGGCTACACATTAACAGCCATGCCTTGTGCACTCCCCCCTCCTCCCAGTTCTCTGCACCTCTCCCTCATTACTGCGTTCTTGATCACCAGAGAGATGGAAGAGATGCAAGGGTGGAGATGTGTAATAAAGCATCTTGTATCCTAGGGGAACCATTGGTTGAAGATATGAGGCCATACAGCACTATAACATAAGGACATAGATCATAAACCTGCTTATCTTCCACTCCCTCTGGATCAGCCTCCTTAGTCAAGCATCTGAGGCTAAAGGACAGCCACGGCTTAAGCTTTTTTCTCAGATTCTTCTGCCAGTCTAGCTGATATTAAGAAGCGTCTGATATAATAAGGGTCACTCGCTAATGAAGTGAAATAGAAAGCAGCATAAAAACAAGAGCTGTTGCCAAGAAACCTGCAATGATACGACGACGACCTTTCCATCTTTGAGGAATTTCCTTACAGTTGTGATGCTGGGCTGCTGTAGGCAGTGATTAACATATTATTAGACGATAAAGAGTCTAGCTCTTTCATCCAGGTACCTAATAGCTGCTGCCAAAGAAAATGGAAAACTTCCCGAGGCCAACAGAGAACGATTTATGAGTAATGCAAAAACAGGAAAAAGAAATGGCAAAGAGGTAATGCAAGGACCTCCGACAACAAGCAGAAGAAAAACAAAAGAGCGACTTCATCAGAACTTCGTTGAGGAAGAAAAAATATAGTGAAAATTAAATTTCCACCCACTGATATAACCATATGCCTTGTGCTTTGCTTTTGCATTCTCCTTTTTAAAATACATTTTCCCCTGTTTGATGTTAAGGCCACAGCTAATGCATTCATGAAGAGTCTGCCACTAAAGGGGAAAAAAAGTCTGTTATCTTGTGCTGTTTACCTCTCAGCTTGGGGAAAAGCAGTTTACTTACTTGAGTAGGGCCAGCCTGCTTGACTGGTGAAGTGTTCATGTCTGTTTTGAATATATGCTAACAAAGGCACAAAACCATAAATGTTTGGTGGGAAATATAGCTAATATTTCAACCCATCTCAACCCATCTGTCTAACTTGTAGGTACTATAATGCAGAAGTGAAAAATAATGATACCGTAACGAATATGGCATTTTTGCTTCCATACTAATATATGGTCAAATCTACTCGTGTCATAATGGCTTTCAAACAAAGACAGCCTGGACTTTGCACGCAGAACATTTACACACCGTAAATGTTCAGACTGCATCACCTCACCTCACCACATCATGTTGATGAAGTCCTGATTGGCTATTCAGGGGTTGGCCTTTGAGCGAGGCAGTCAGTTGTTTGAGGGCTCTTTTCATTACAAACCAATCACAGAGCCATTCACAGAATAGCTCCAGTGTCAAGAACTCAGATATCAGAGTCTGCTTTCAGAGAAAGTTGGCATTAATTAGTTACTGTAATTAAAACTGGCACTCCCGTCACAATGGATGCTGTTCTATTACTTGATGACAATGTATGATGTGTGCAAAAGCCTTGCTGAAACGATATGAACGCCAATCACTATGTTCTGTAGACAGAAGTGCAGCTCCTGATGTGCTTGACGGCTCCGCTATTATGCATTATATATCTTTATTATTGTTTTCTAATAAAGATTCTGCAGGTTTAAAACAATAAGTCAAGATCAGTTGTGAAATACACAATGTAATTATGAAATGTCCATGTAATAAGATCTCTTATCTGCACAATGGCAGTCTATGATGTCCAGCCTGTGGTTTGCTTCCTGTGTTTCCATCAGTTTGCCTAACCCGGCTCCTCCGGTGTGGCTGCTGACCTTCTCCTCTCTCCACGGCTGGAGTGGCTATTGATTGGATCTTGGCACACAGTGTACAAACACAGAGATAAGGAGAGAAGAGGGAGGCAGCCAGGCAGATATAGCTGCAGTGCCCACTCCACTCCACTCTCCTCCTCATGCTCCAGATGCAGGGGGGGATGAGGGGGAAAAAAAAATCTCTTTGAGACTCCACTCCCACTGTGCAGACACCCAGACATGGTACCTGAACACTGATAGCAGACAGGATTAGGTCTAAAATTCAATCACAACAGTCTAAGTAATGTTAAGTCACTGCAGCTGACAGTGACCGCAGCTTTTCATCAACATAGTACAGGTGATCAATCATAATCTTGCTTTGATTTGTGAGATTTAAAAAGAAAAATAGAACTGAGTGGATGTGACATCTCTGGACTGTGATTCTGAGATCAATAGTTTTACTTGATGTGGATATGTGAGCTGAATCACAGTGTAACAGTGAGCAAGGACAGGCCTGGCAAGTTGCACAGAGGCTTTATGTTGGTCAGAGGCCCGTTCGTACTCTCTCCCACCCCGAGGTTGCTCTTTTACACTTTCTTTCCATCTGGTCCACAGGCAGAGGCTATGCTGTGTCAGAGGTGACTAACAGTGTCAGAGCTCTGCCCTCCCCCACTGTGGCCGGCACAAGAAAAACCTGAAACTGCTGCCTCTGCAAGTCCTGGGCAGACACTGCTTACTGATGAGATAAAAAGAAAAACACCCAAGGTGGGCAAATAAGGTGCCATCAATTCAAGATGGCTGGGGGACACCTGAGGACCGTAACAAAAAATGAGAAAATGGTTTGAAACGAGAAAGTAGGCATCTTTTCAAAGAGGCTTTTTAGTAGAAGGTCAATAGCATGTTGTCTCTTTCTCTGTGTCTCTGTAGACACAAATGCCTCAGGGGGAGAAAGAGAGAGAGTTTTACTCAGATACTGTCAGGATGGTCGACAAAAGGAAAAGCTCAGACAGACAAGGACCAGAGGAGCAGATGCAAGGCCATGAGCCCGACAGAGAAGGAACAGGAAGAATCCAAAACCCTCTCCTCTGGGGAATAAAAGAAATCTTCTGGTATTTGTCTTTGTGTGTGTGTGTGTGTGTGTGTGTGTGTGTGTGTGTGTGTGTGTTTGTGTGTGTGTGTGTGTAGAAGCTTTATAAAGGGCATGCGTGTTGAACGAATGCTGAGCAAATAATCAATGAATCAGTTTATACACACAAAATTGCACGCTTGATATATACTACTCTCAAACAATTAGAATCTCATTAAAAAGTTAATTATACATAAAGTGAAATATTTCAAGCTGTGTGTGGTTTTAATTTTGATGATTTTGGGTTACTGCTTAAAAATACAGTCTCTCAAAGTATTAGCTGTCTCACAGTAATGAACTGTGATCCTAACCTGCTTGCCGGCAGGTTTTATTCTCCAAACTGAGCCCCGGGTTCACCTGATGGAATCAAAGGTTCCGTATCGGATCAGCAAACCATGTCCACCCAATGAATCACGATCAGGGAGATCGGATAAGGCCCAGATCCAGTTCAGGCTCTAGCCATTTCCCAGCTCATCCCGTCTGGATCTGTTCATAGTGACTTAATTTGCCCTGACAAGATCTGGATTTGTTATTTAAAATGGCTCATCCTCCCAAAATTGTACTGAAATATTTAAAATAATAAAAGCTGTGAGATTTCTTCTAACATGTTTGCCATTTACTGATTTACCTTTAAACTCATTACAGACTTGGAAAGCTGCCCTGCATGTTTTCAGTTAAATGTGAGGCTATGGCTGAACTCTGACCTTTAACAGTAAACATCTCTGCTATGGCTGTCAGATAACCACCATCTGAAGCTGACAATAGATCAGATTAGAAATGCTTAAACCTTAAACATTAAAGCTCTTTACAGCTCTTTAAGCTCTTTTCTCTAAGTCTCATTGTGCCTTTTCATCCAATGACAGCAGAAATAATGAAATTCTCCTTTTAAGAAAAGAATTTAAAAAGTGAGCTTGCTATTCCATCACAACATTAGATTTCTACTGAATAATTATTCAAACAAAGAATTTTCATAAAGTGCAGCAAAAACAGTTTTTCTTTAATAAAAAACAGACCCCGGCTCTGCTGCTGTCTGGGTCACTAAAATCACAGGTTCATCCGTAAACTGGGTCTGATTTCTCCAGTTATTTTTCTTCAGTTTCTGTCTCCTGATTTTAATCCTGCCGGGTTGGAGCCAAATAACTAGATTTAAAAATGCAAAATTAGGATTCAGCTTCATCAGTTGAAAATTCAAATTGTGTTAATGATCACAACAGACAGTATAAAATAAATTATATATTTTATATAAAACATTTATTCTGGCTGTGAAGATGACAGAGTAGATTAAAGTTGATTAAAATAACTCTTTAGTTCCCTCCTGTGTTCTTTTTTTTTTAAATAACCATCCTGCTCCACACTCACACGCACATTCCTCGATCCACTGGATCAAAATAAAGGCTCTACTCTTTATTTACCCGCTGCCACGGTGAATCCTGTTATCGGAGTGCCATTGATGATGGCTTTCTTTCCTTACTCATGCAGGCGCTTACTCAGGGTCAACACACTGAGTTGACTGAATAACCTCTGATCAGCTGTTCTGGAACAGAAAACTCAGAGTTGCCGAACTCAGAGTTGATCAACTCAGAGTTTGTTTTTGACCTCAGAGTTTGTTGAACATGCTTCCTGGAATAGGGTCCAGGTTGCTTTGATAGCGGCCTTCTGCTTGTCTGCATTCTTGGGTCGGGTGTTTCTCATCTTCCTCTTGAGAAGACTAGAAACAGCGGCGAGTTGGCAGAAATATCACGGTCAGCAAACTAGTTGGTACTAGTTTTGGCACTGTGAGCGGGCACTAAGTTCTGCTGGAAAGCGAAATCAGCATTTCAATAAAGCTTCCGCTTTGGACTTGATAAAACACAGTGGACCAACACCACCAGCAAATGACATGGCACCCCAAATCATCACAGACTGAAGAAACTTCACACTGGAGTTTAAACACCTTGGATTCTGTGCCTCTCCACTCTTCCTCCAGACTCTAGGACTTTGATTTCCAAGTGAAATGCAAAATTTATTTTCATCTAAAAAGAGGACCACTGAATAGCAGTTCAGCTCTTTTTCCTCCTTAGTCCAGGTAAGACACTTCTGACACTGTCTCTGGTTCAGGAGTGGCATGATATTAAGAACACAACTATCAGTCCCATTCCTGAAGCCATCTGTGCGTGGAGACTTTTGATGCACTGACACCCGCCTCAGTCCACTCCTTGTGAGAGTCTCTAAAGTTGTAGAATCTACTTTTCTTGACAATCGTCTCTTCAAGGCCGCAGTCATCCCTGTTGCTTGTGCACCTTTTCCTAGAACTCTTTTCCCTTCCAGGTAACTTTTCACCTATATAACTGACATTAAATAGTAGATTAGTAGTGCTGTGTGCTACATGTGAGCAGTAATTAATGTTAGACAAAATCACAGCCTGACTGTTCTTACATATTCCACAGTTCATGGCTTAGTATGGATATCAGTTAATGCTTCTTAGATTCCAAAAAATGTGCACTATATCAACATGACTGTGACTTTTGGGCAGGAAGAAGGAAAGCACCTTTGTGTGTTGTTAAGATTATGTGAGAAGAAGTAATTCAGAGAAACAGTGTGGGGTCAAACTATCAATAGCTTTAAAGGCAAAATAGGAATCTTTCTAAAACTATAATAAAGTAGTAGCCAAAATAAAAGCTTGAAAGTGAACTACTATTATTTGTTGCTTGTTTTTTTTTTTTTCTTTTTTAATAATAATTTAGTCTGTGTTATTTTCTTATTAT
>VUQK01018214.1:0-13419 GCA_015106715.1 Bujurquina vittata | reverse complement strand
GGGTGTGTGTGGGGGGGGGGGGTTGGGTGGGGGGGGGGGGGGGGGGGGGGGGGGTCATTGTGACTAATGAATTAGTTGCCACTCAGGGGCTTTCAAGATGCTGTTGCATGGTGGATCAAAATCTGATGGTACTTTGCTGTTTTCATAATTCCATGGCTTTTCACAAGAGTCCCCAAACCTGCCTGATATGCACTCCCAAACCATGACAGAGCCTCCACCATGTTTTACAGAGGGCTGTAAACACTCCCTGTTGGTCCTCTCTCCTGACCACCTTCATAGATATTGCTAACAATTTGAACCAAGAATTTCACATTTGGATTCATCACTTCATCAGACCTGTTGTCACTGATTTTCAATCCAGTTCTTGTGTGATTTGGCATATCTCAACCCTTTCTCCCTGTTTCCCCTCCTTAAGAATGGCTTCTTGATGTACTACTGAGAACATTTCTGATGGTATTTTTGCAGATTCAACTAAAGAAATGGGAACAAGTTCTGTGTTTTGCAACAGGCTGCTGATAACAAAGTGCCCAAAGACACAATTTAAAACTAGTTCAAGAACATCTGACTCCTTAGAAATAAAATATAAAGAAATGAGGGGTGGTAAGACTTTTGCACAGTAATGTATTACAGAGACATCAAAATTAAGAGCCAGTAATGATAAAAAGAGACCTATTTGTGATGATTAATCACCACTGTGTGATATAAACACTGCAGCTGCATTTATCATTTAAGTCAAATTCAAACACATAAAAATGTAACTCAGACTTGGAATGAAAATAAAGGTCAACAGCAAAATAATGCAAATAAAATAAAAAGACTGATAAATTATAAACTAAGTTGATAAATTCTTAATTACCTGAGATATCCACTATGTCGCTCTTTCAGGCTTGCTTTAAATTGGCATTCCTGGGGTCATTTAGCATTTTAAAAGACTTTTATCAAAGCAAATATAAGTCATTTCTGTATGTGCCCTTTTAAAACTAAAAGTCTCAACCATTACAGGGAAATAAAAATGATTTGTGGTAAAACCAGCATTTAAAAATCCTTCACTCAAAATAATAATCAGCCTGAGTGACACTTTTAAAGCTTGAGTATAAAATGAAGGGTAATCATCAGTGATGCTCCTATTAAATTAAGACAAAATGACATATGTCAAAAACAGCAAAGCTTAATTTTGATCTCTGTTTATAATTCTTTGTGTAAGCCGAGAATTGCAGCAATTTATGTCCGTGAGTTTCAAATGTGGCCAAATGGTGTTTCAGCCTTGCGGTTAAAAAATGACTTTATGTGACCACAAGGAACAATAAGCTCTTATTGTCATATTTTTTTATGTATATTTGAACTGCATTTTTTATTTGTTACATTTTATATCTCTAGTTATGATTTACAGTAAGCGTGTGAGCAAAGGAGAAAAACTAAATGGAGTGAGAAACGTACATTAAGCATCTCATTTGTGCACTGTGTGTACGGTGATTGCAATATGCTACTAAGTGCTCTTGTTTGTGTGCTTTGCTTGTGTTCGCTGCATGTTGGGCTCAGAGCTAAATAAAGCTGACTGATCCTGGCACCTCGTGGATGATCGATGGGGTCCGGGACAGTACTGCTGCAGTCCACAGAACTTCTCTGCCTACTCAACATCTTTTCCTTTACCGTTCTTCATCTGTCTGTCTTTGTCTTCCTCCCTTTCTCTTGTTTAGTATTCAATATTAAGACCTGGTGAGAAGAATTTAGTATGCAAGTTTCCTTCTTACTCTCTTCTCTTTCATTTTTTCCATCTTTCTCCGACTCTCACATGTCTTGTCCTGTCACTCACCGACTCTGCCTTGACAGTTTCTATAAAGACGACCAAGCACGGGGAACAACGGCGCTGCCATAGGAGCTTTGGCAGATGCTCTGAGAGTGGAGGATAAAAAGAAGAAAAATATGAGGATGATGAGTGATTGGTGGGTTTGGGATAGTGGGAGCTGGGAGAAAGGTGGAATAAGGAGATAAGGAGAAGATGAGAGAGCAGGGTGATGGCAGATCTGAGACTGATACGGAGATATACAGGAAGGGGTGGTGGCTAACAGCAGAGCAGCTGTGTGATGGCAGGGCTGGCTAGTGAGCTAGCGAGTCTGGCAACAGATCAGATGAAGATGCTATCAGGGCTGTGATAGGAACAGGACCTGATAATCAACAAACAGGACAGACTGCTCTGCGCCAACTCTGACAAAAAAGACTTCTCTTTCTGACTCATCCCTGAAAGGGGAGGGCAGGAAGGACAAACAAGAAATGCATATGTTTGTCCAAACCCCAAATATACCTGGTTTGACAAAGGTCTTGCAGAGAAAGGTATATGGAACACACATGCATGAAAACACTTGACGATGTCCCCGCAGGTACCTGCTGAAACGGAACAAGCTTAATCACTCAGCGTCTTTGAGGCAAAAGGGAGTGAAAAGCAAGGCTGATTATTCCTTCAGAGGAGGAGAAAGGAAAATGTCTCTGCATGCGGCTATCTCAGCAGAATACAAATGCAGCTAGTGGCTAGCTATACCACACCCACCCTGACAAGTGGAGCAAGCTCACAGGGTCATGTTACAGCCTGCAAGACTGGACAAAGGAAAATTGTGAATCTTGATAAATGTAGAGAAAAAAATATTGTATTTTATACCCAAAGGAACCAGAATGCTATTCCTAAGCGTGGATCGTAACATGGGCTTGAAGTACTGGCTGGCAAGGACAAAATAGACACACTCACAGACACATGTACACTCATACAACCCCCTAGTGCCCACACTAGTGCATTAAAGTAGTGCCAGCCCTCCAAGGTGCAGGTTAATTAAAATAAGATGACACCTCACCTCTTCACATATTTCCCCGTTTGGCTCTGCCCATTCATGCAATTCCACTTCTTTCTGTTTCTCCTTCTCTTTCTCTCTACTGGGCAGTGTGTGACCTTGCCGGAGACTGGAAAAGTCCTGGCTATTGATTTTAATTACTGCTGCTTGTCCCATCACAGCATTATAGTTATAGGCCAGAGAAAATGGCTCTGTGAGTTGTTATGGAAAAAGACTGCCTGGAAAGCCTGGATTACTGGCTAAGGACGGAGCTATACCTCCTCTAGATACCGCAGTCATACACAAATATGAAAATTCACAAAATCTGTGGCACATGCACACTGCTGCTCACAGCAGTCTCTTTGGTTTTTTTATCTGAAAGGTGACTGCTCCTGTTTGGCAGCTGGCAATTTGTTTTATCTAAATGGTACCTCCCTGTGCCTCTCCCCTGCCCATCTCTTGACGTGGTACAGTGCCGTCGTTCCCAAACAGAATTATCACTGCATGGAATGAGGGGGGAAAAAAATTGAGAAGCTCCCTGCACATGATAAGGCTCTCACACATAGTTTTACAATTCAGTGATTACAGAGACACAGAAACTCAAACACAAACAGGAATATGCAAAGAGTCACACAGTGAAGCAACACCACAAACTCAAACTGCATGTGAGCTACATCAAGGTCATTCCTTTCACAGCGAGCTCTCAGACAAGTTAACTTCCAGGGTGTCTCATCACAGCCTCATGGAATAAAGAGAGATGCGCAGCGAAGAGGAATAGAGAGACTAAAACATTAGACAAAGCCAGAAAGTGGATGACAAACAGAGGCAAGCAAAGAGACAAAGTCAGAGAGAAAGGGACAAAAAAAAGACGCAGGAGGAGAATACAAAGGGAGAGGATTTATAGAGCTAGCAGGCAGCCTTTAGCGAGGTGTCACTTTGCTTGCCAGGGCTTTTCTACTTCTGAACCATTGGTAGCTACAAACTCCTGCTCTGATTTTGATGGCGCCGGCGTCTCTCTGAAGTTTTGAGATGAAGGCTTATAAATTGGTAGCTTTCATACGGGCGAGATCTTGTCTATATTTTAAAATCAATCAAGCGTAGAGGACACGCCAATCACTGCTGCTCTGAGCACTCTCACAAAGGCAAAAACATACAGGACAAAACTCACAAGACCCGGGCACAGAAGCACACACTCTCATCCACTCCCTTTTATTTTCTCCATCACCGTTGTCACTTTCAGCTTGTCAAACGTTTATCCTGTCAACTGTTAGGAAGGTTGAATGTCTTCCAATATGCCCGTACAGCTGTCAAGCTCCACGGATCCCCACCAGCTTATTTAAGGCAAATAGTTAGTCCGTTTGGCAAATATTTCACACTGAATGACATATTTCTTTATTCCCTGTGTGTTACTGCGCCAATAATTGAAGAGGCAATATTTCTTGGCACTCTAAAATGATGCCAGATGTTAGATAGGCTCATTGTTTTTAAAGCATGGCTCTGTGTTTTCGTTTTGCATACCAAGTCAAGCAGAAAGCAGCCTCCGAATGATCTCAGGAGTGTCACCAATGTAGGTATGCATTTTCATGCGTGAGGAAGTGTGTTTGCGTGTGTGTGTGCATATGCATGTGTTTGCAAACATGACGGCATATATATTCTTGGAGCATCCATCTATCTTTTTTGGATGCAAATCAAGTTGCAACAAAGCTTTCTGGAGACACTGTTACTAGGCAACCTGGGCTTGCTTTGTAATTTGGTTGGCCTGCTGTATATTGTATGTGGCGGTACTGTATATTTATTTGACTGCAGCTTCACGAGAATGTGTTTTTAGATTGGGACTAACTTCCCCACACAGTGAAGAGTGAAAATCAGATGTAGAGAAGGAAGTCATCGATTGTGATTTGGTCTCTTAAGTGTGGCAGAGCTGAGGAGAGACTTGGTATAACATTCATTTTCACCGTTTTCAGAGGTAAATTTTCTGCTGCAGTGTGTGTGTGTGTGTGTGTGTAGGTGTGTGTGCGTGTGTGTGTGTGTGTGTGTGTGTGTGTGTGTGTGTGTGTGTGTGTGTAGGTATAAAATAGAGAAGATGCACATTACAGTCTGTGCTGATGATGTGAAATAACTCGGGATTAGTGCTACTGGTTAGAACTCTGGATAGCAGCAATAAGGTTTTGCAGGAAGCAATAACACTCGTGAATTATGGACTTTCCAGTAACGAGAGAGCTGAGCCGTGCTCACCTGTGGAGACAACAGGCCGTTAGTAGCTTTCTCGGGTCAGAAACAATCCCCTGATGAGACTGCAATATAAAAAAAAACAAGACACTTTCAACTGATGTCTGCACCCAAGCACCCCAGAGGTGAACTTTTGTCAGATGGCTTTTTACACACTGCTTCCTGTTAGAGGCACTGTAAAAATCTCTCTAATCACCAGTGTTAGCTCTGATTTTCCAAACAGGTCTTACAGCAAAGCATGTAACAGACCTGCTGCTCCAGTGTGTGCATGTCACGCCTTGCCTGTCCTAGGTGTGATATAGACATGCATGCTTATGTTGCATATTGAAGTTGCAGTACCAGCAGGGGGCGATAATTCATTTAAAACATGCTAAGTGGCTGATGTATTTACACTTGGGCTCCCTACACCTGTTGTCTTGTGTTTTCTTCTGCTCTTCATTGTGTAGCATCATTGAAATGGCTGCTAATCAAGAAAAATGTGGTAACCCTTGTTGGCTTTAAATTAATTATCGCCACCTGGTGTTACTGCAACTTAGGCCCCATTTACACCAGAGCGTTTCCAGTGGAAATGGTATTTTTGTTTTGGAAAATAGTGTGTTCAGACAGAAACGTTTCAGAAACCATTTCCGTTTACACGGAAACACAAGATGTTGAAAACATTGCAGTTTCCATTGCCAGGCTGCAAGTTGGCAGCATGGATATAGGAGCTGCAACCATAGTGCGCATGTGCGAGTGTCCTGGTTTTCAAAAATTAGCATGTTTTCCCCCGTTTACACAGAAAGGGAAACGGGGGCCTTAAGCATGCATGTCCACGGGGGACCAGAAGTACACACTTTGCTGTGGTGCTGCCCACATATTTACATATTACTGGTGAATTTAATTGGATGATCTGTCACAGGATTGGCAGCTTTTTAAACCTCAATGAATTTCAAGGTGAGTTAGCCGAATCAACTCGGTCAATATCAGATCACACTCGCGGCGCTTCATGTGAGTTCAGATTATGCAGCAGACATTAAATGTGAAGTTATTGCCATGAAACACTGAAAGCAGTCATAAATCTTGGAGCCTCATCTAAATAAAACACCTTTGCTGTTTATAGGAATCATCCTGTTTGTTCTGCTGATATGCTAAATGCACAAGGAGTGGTTGTCTAAGTATGTGTTTATCTGTGTATGTCTGTTTGAGTGTCTTTCAGTGTGAGTGTGTTAAAATTCATTTTATCCAGTAATTCATCTTTTTTTCACATCACGCGCAGTCTACTTTACTTTCCAGATGAAAAAAAATGCCTTCCACTGTGAGACTTTGAATTTTTTATTTTTTTTATTTTAAATTAGAAATAATATTCTTGCAATGAGGAGCAAAATACTCATCATGTAAATGTCTGCAGTGCAAATATGACCGCATGCATGCACTAACCTCAGATTCCTAATCAGTTTCACTGTAAATCTAGAAAAATGTGAGAGATGCACAGCGCTAACACATTCATATGGGACACCTCTGAGTTGGCACAAAGAGATGAAAGTGGTGGAGAATTTGCAGTAGCTGCTTTAACTGATGTACTCTGAGATAGTGGCAACGAGGAAAATATGTAGTGAATAAATGCATATTATTTTTATTTCATTTCATTCTTTTTTCTTTATTTGAAATCTCATCATTCAGTCTTGAGTGAAGTTTTTAATCATCATCAAAAGAGTTTTGGGGAGGCTACGTTTATAGAGTCAAATAAAATCAAATGCTTTCAAGGTTCTATTGAATGAATACACTTTTTGACATTCTCATACTATGTAACTTAACTAATGAATAGTGTGACAGTGCTCGGATGGACCAGTAGAGGGCCATACTGTTGAGTGAGAGATGACCTCTTGAGAGGTGAAAGCAGAAAACTCAGAAAGAGGAAGAGGTGTCCATTTCTCAAGGTTAATACAAAACAAAAATGCACTGCACACTAACCACTACAGATCTCAGAGGAAAAGACACCTGCTTTGAAGGTTGTGCAGGTTAGCTGAGGAAAATCGGAGGGAAAAAAACACTTAAGAGTAATTTAAGGAATACAGGAAATATACTACTATGTACAGTACTGTGAAAGAATCTTGAGCCACCCCTCGTTTTTTTAAATATAGATTTTACTTCCAAGGAGCCAGACTTCATTGTATTTTTTAAGTATTTCTGAGCAGTAGTTCCCCAGGATTTCTGAAGGTCTTTCAAAGTTTTGCTTAGACATTGGCTGCTTTTCACACATTTTTAGTCCAGTTCTTGTACCGGCACCATTTACAGAGGATTTTGTTTTTGTTTTTCTGTTTGTGAGCCACCTAATACTGACCTGTAAACCATTCAAGCATAAAAAATGCACCTAACTCAAGGGATGAACCAGTGTTGTGTATACACCTAACAGACAACTTCGCAAACATCCATTTTTAAGTTGTATATCGGTACTTGCAAAAACACAGAATTTGTTCTCATTTTTTAGCTGAATCCATAAAAAAAATGCCCAAGATTATTCAGTTTGACAGGAATAAAATTTTATTGGTGTGCCAAGTTGATTTCCAACAAGCTCTTAGTGGGGAAAGTGTTGTATCTCAGCACGGTGTGCAGTGTGTTCTTAGAAAAATGTGGAAAAACTGGACAAGTGTATGACAAAAGAAGAACTGACAGGCCTAAAAACTATATACACCAGATGAACAGTATCTGAAAGTCTTGTCCTTAAGAAACAGGAAATAAATATAAAAATCCAGCAAAAACCTGACACAGGACCTGAGAAATGCATCTGGCCTTTCACTTGATTCAGCTACAGTTCACTGACGCTTCATCAGAAATGGTCTCAGTGGAAGGGTGGCTGTCAAGAAACCATTCTTAAGAAAGGAAAACAGGGAGAAAGGGCTGTGGTTTACCAAATTACATAAGAACTGGACTGAAAATCAGTGGGAACAAGAGTGATCATCTAAATTTGGGTCTACAGCCATCTGTAAAACACTGGTGGAGTCTCTGTCACGGTTTCAGACTGCATTTCAGTCAGTGGTTTTGGGGACCTTGTCAAAATTGATGGGATTATGAATGGACTATAAGATTTTGATTAGCCATACAATGCCATCTGGACAGCACTTGATTGGCAACAGCTTAATTTTTCAGTATGACAATGATCCCAGACACACTGCCAATGCAGTAAAAACATACCTTTATACAGTAGAAAAACACACAATGAAACACTGTCAGTCATGGACTAATGTGGGAGAGCCCAGATCTGAACATTAATGAAGCAGTGTGGGATCATCTTCACAAAGAATGGAACAAAAGGCAGCCAACATCCTAAGAAGAACTCTGATTGTCCTTTAAGAAGCCTGGCAAACTATTCCTGAAGACTACTTAAAGAAATTACAAGAAATCTACCTAAGATAGTTCAGGCTGTGTTGAAAATTAAAGGTTGTCTTACCAAATAATAACTTTCAAGCTCATTAGAAATGTACAAACTCCACGTGTTTCTGCAAATGTTTCAACAATTCACTGCACCTATTTCCCATGTTACTCGCAAAATACCAGTATTTTAGAGCAGCCCAGCATATAAGGTAAGCTTTTTTAATTTTATTTTTTAAAAATTAAAACATGCCCAAAATATATCCCACTGGCGTCTGAGCCAGATTAAGCGTGCTGTGTCTGCTGGTGGCTAGCTCCCCTGCGTGTTGTGGGGCAGCAGGGCAATTAACAGAAAGCAGATGATCACTGTGCCCTCACCACTGTGGCGCCACTGGTCCCCTATGGTGCACATTCGTCTGGAATAATGGTGGGTACAGGGAAAATACTTGCAAGGAACCATAAAGAAGTCACACTCACACTCACACACACACACACACACACACACACACGAATCTAACAATATGATGATGTCAGCGTTCAGCCCCTGGTGAGTGGTGGGGTGTAAGCTAGTGGGAGTGGGAGGAGACAGGCTGGCAGTGGGCTTGTGTATGCATGTGTGTGTTTTAGAGAGGAGAGAGACGAGACCATCCGCCTATAACTGTGTGATGCAGCATTTCCCAGAGTGCAACATTATACTCCCATTACATTATCAGCGTGTGTGTGTGTGTCTGTGTGTGTATGAGTGTGTAATGGAATAGACCGACGGGCGCCAGACAAAGTCGAAATAATAACAAGACCAGACATGTGAACAACAGACATCAGATACACACACAGGCATTTGTAGGGTAAATAAAGTGAATATATTATTATAATCAACTTATTTTCAATAACTTACACACTCCCCCTTACCACAGACCACTTACTCCATACACATATACTGTGGTGAGCAAAACTAGCCCTATCAACATATTACACCTTACACTGATAGCTTTCTAGCCATGTATAGATACTGACTGTTTACTGCTTATCAACAATCTCCAAAATCATGCTTTTTCAGAAACAACACTATTGCACAGAAAACGCACTGCAAAACACACAACTCGTGTCCCTTCAGTTGATGGAGGCATGCACACAGTCTCTTTCAAAGTTTCAGCACCTTTCATGTATTTGCATTCACTTTGCTCCCTAATCCAAACATCTACTACAAACCGAAATGCCTGTAAAAATTCAACTTACTGTGACAAGGTCAGATTAGCAAAATTCAAAAGAGGCTACTTCAAAATCTAAGTTCTGAAACAGCTTCAAGCTGTTTTTAGGAGTTTCATAAAACATGATGCAGCGCTAAGTTCAATAAGCGTCCCTAATTGAGAAATTTGTGCATATCCGCATTTGGAGAAACACCTGTTAGTTCATTTACATGATAATTGCAGCATTTGTTGACTCATAAGTTCTTACATAATCACTAAATGTCATCTGTGTTTAGGGCAGTTTTCATTTTCATAAGTTTGTTTACTTAACTCAAATAGAAACCTGCTGTATGCTTACTACACTAGGTTCATGCTCTTGTGTTTATATATTAAAGCTAACTCTATTTTATAGAAAAGATGGATGATGTCATGGTCCTGGGTCTTCTGCCCAGTGTTTTGTGTTTTGTTTCTAAGTTCTGTTATCATTGATATTCCCTGTGGGTTTTAATTCTCAGTGAGCCTGGGGGTCTGACGTGACTGAGGTGTTCCATCGCCTTTGTCAACACCGGTCTCCTGCCATGCCACCTGAAGGTCTTCACCGCCAGCGCCAACTACCAGGCCTCCTCCATCTCCGCCGATGGTCCTGCGGCCGACCCCCTGAACTGATTCACCTCTGCCGCTGGCATTGCGGCCGACCTTCACAACTGTTTAGTCTCTCCGGCCTCCTCCCGTGGCCAGAAAGACCGCCTGAACTCTGTGTGTTGTGTTCTGCTTTGCTTCCCTTGTCTCGTTAGTTTGATTCAGTTCACCTGTTCTCTCCAGTTGTGTTGTTTTCCCTAATCACCCTGTGTGTATATAAGCCCTTTGTTTTCCTCAGCTCATTGTTGCGTCCTCGTCGTTGGCTTCCTGCTCGCTGTGTGTTCTGTTAGTCTGTACTTCAAGTGGGCTTTGTATTTTGTCCGGCTGGCTTCATTCAGTTCTGTTCTGAGTTTTCCCAGCTAAATAAAGCTGATGTTTAAAGTTCAGTCCTCTTCTGAGTACTGCACTGGGGTCCTCAACCTGCCTGCCACAGCGGTACATGACAGATGAAGTCACCCTCTGTGAGGTCAGCGAAGCCTCGCTGCTTAGTCTCAAAGCAGAGTAACTTGTCAATCACATGCCCTGCTACCAGTCCTGTTTTCTTTTTTTTTATTCTAATTGGGACCATAATTTACAAAATAAACAGTAAGTTGTGTTCGATTATAAATGAAAAAAGAAATTCATAAGGAAAGAGATTTCAAGGGGGTCAAGGGAGGTGTTTCCCCATAGACCTGCTTTGTTTTTGTATTCCCCCCTGGCCAGGAAAAATATGCAGGTTTAAAGCAGCTCCGCATTTCCTTCACTGCTTCTCTCGTTTCTATGTCTTTTCTGTACAGTCCATCAGGAATGTATTCTTAACAAATCTTAACTTTTTTTTCTTTTGGCATTTGATCCTTTATTGTGATAAGGGTACAGAGAATAGACAGGAAAGCCCTAAGACAGCGGAGGGAATGATCTCAGGTGCACTCAAACCAATGTCCGGGTGCAGCACCTTCAGTACATGGTTAATAATAATAATGCCTTCGACTTATATAGCACTTTTCAAGTTACTCAAAACACTTTACAGTTTTGTGCACTATTCATTCACACCTCAATCATACTCAGTGGTGGTAAGCTACTAATGTAGCCACAGCTGCCCTCAAGCAGTCTGACAGAAGCGTGGTTGCCAATTCGCACCTACGGCCCCTCCGACCACCATCCACATTCACACTTAGGCAATGTGGGTTAAGTGTCTTGCACAGGGACACAATGACAGCATGCGCTCAGACGGGGACTCAAACCAGCGACCCTCTGGTTGCAAGGTGAGCACCTACCCACTGCCCACTGGGATTAAATTTTAGTGTTGACCTGGAACACTTTATTAAAGCTGCACCACTTCTCCAAATCAGTGGTGGTCTGCCCTCTGTGATTGCTCTTCAAGTGTCAATGTGTCGAGTTTAAATCATACACTTCCATGGATTTAAGCAAATAAAGTAATACTGCCTATATCACTGAAAATACCCTCTGATGTCACAATGAGTCAGGTAATTTAAGATCAAGTTTCAACATCGCCACTCCTTTGAGCTACGTGTACTTGTGTATTTTTGCCTTGTGTGTATCTGTGTGTATGCATGCTTTTGTGTGTTTTTGAGTACGTGTTTGGAATAGGGTGTGAGAGTGATGAGATCATTCTTTCTGGAAGATTACTCAGTGAAAGGCAATGCAACATGTATGGCACCTTCTGAAATCACTTTTTATTCCAGATAGAGATGAGCTCACATCTTGCAGCTCCATGAATAATGCAATGTCGGGTAACATAAATAAAACAAAAAATAATTGGTGCTGCTGATTTTGCAATAAAACTGCCCACCTTGGGCTTGTAAACAGCAAACTTTACATTTTTAGTCAAGGGTGCAAAGATTTCCTCAGGTAGTCATGACACAGTATTTTTGACAAGGTTTAAGGAATATCAAAAAACTAAGTATGTGCACATGCTTTTGCAGTTTTGAAGATTATAAAAAAAAAACACTTATAAACCAAGGAGGCAATAAAGAAACAGAGCTACATGACGCTAAACGTTACTTTTTGAAACACGCATTCAGTGTAAACAAACTACTGTACACTCTAGACATTCAGCCCTGAGTAAGCTGAATTTTTATGTTCATAAAAATAAAATCATAATTTTTTTCTGCTTAAAATTAAAGTTAATCAATTGCAACACAGTTGGTCATTTTGTTTATTTGAGGAAAGCCTGACACATGAGGTAACTCCGAGGTCATGGTAGTAACACCCTTCACAGTTGCTCATAGCGTGATCAGTGTGCAAACCACATGTTGTGCCTGTCACATGATCAGTAAAACTGTACTCATCCAAAAGCTCTTTCTGCCTTCTGCCCCCTCCTTACTCCCTCTGAGTCCTTCTCTCCCTCCTCATCCTCCCTTAGGGCCCTGCTGGTCTTGGCACAAAGATGCCAACCTGTCTGCCCGCATTTCCCTTGGCACGATGGTGACAGCTGGGGGCCTGGCTGCCCTGTCTGACTCCATACTCCCTGTTATATCACACACACACACACGCACACACACACACACACACACACACACACACACACACACACATTTTACGTTCACAGCTTGCAGCCAGACTGGTGTCATCATGTGAGTGCTGGGGTTAGCAGAACCCACAGGATGGGAGAGCTGGAGGAAAAAAAGGGAGGCGAAGGAACGGGGTGTGGTGGAAGGAGGGGGGTGCATGGATGGGCGATTGGGCTTACAGACAGCCAGATGCTGCCAATTAACTTCTCCGGCCGCCACAGGGCTGTAGGGAGAGAGTCTGGCACCCATACCATTCAGTCCCCATCCGCCCAAACACACATTTTCTGTTGGCTTATAGTAGTAACAACACTCTGTGTGGCTTGTGTGGGAGATGAGATGAGGGCCACATATGTCCTCAGAGCTTTGGAGCCAATAAACACCTACACCTGGTCTACAGTAACTGCTGAACTTCTTCTCTTCTCGTATTGTCTCGTCTCCTCTCGTCTCAGTATGTGGGTAGATGAAAAGGCAACCCAACAATTCAGGGAACAATGTCTGCATACACATGCAGACAATGTGTGGATATGTAGTATATCAGTGTAATCTTCTGAGGCTCCTACACTTTAGGTATGGGCAATATATTGAATTTAGAAAATACACACACACACACACACACACACACACACACACACAGGAGAGAGAGAGAGAGAGAGAGAGAGAGAGAGAGGGGTCTGGGTGACAGACAAA
>VUQK01018213.1:28203-44372 GCA_015106715.1 Bujurquina vittata | reverse complement strand
AGCATATTTCCCCTGTCTTGGCCTCCCTACACTGGCTACCAATTCACTACAGAGTCTGTTTTAAAATTCTTTTATTTGTGTTTAAATGTCTTCATGGTCTAGCTCCATCATACCTGTCTGAGCTAATTACGCCGTATCGTCTGGCTCGCTGCCTCAGATCAGCTGTTACTTGAGGTCCCGAGATCTAAGTTAAAGCTCAGAGGTGATAGAGCTTTTAGCATTGCTGCCCCTATTTTATGGAACAATCTCCCCTTACATATCAGGAGTGCCCAGTCGTTATCAACTTTTAAAACTTTTTTAAAGACACATTTTTATTCACTGGCTTTTAGTATACTTTGAGATCTTATTACTTTTGTATTTGCTGTTTTATTATTGTTTTTATTTTTTTTACTCATTCTCATTGTACAGCACTTTGTTGCAGTAGCTGTTTTTAAAGTGCTTTAAAAAATCAATAAAGTAAAGTAAAGTAAACTACCTTGTAATGCCATTTGGACTCACTAACGCTCCTGCCATGTTCCAGGCCCTGATAAATGATGTTCTCCGAGACTTCCTGGACGTCTTTGGGTTTGTGTACTTGGATGACATATTGATCTTTTCTAAGTCTAGGACGGAGCACCTGGGGCATGTCCGGAGAGTCCTACAAAGACTCACGGAGAACCGATTGTTTGTCAAAGCTGAAAAGTCTGTGCTTCACTCAACCTCTATCTCTTTCCTGGGTTATATCTTCGAAGGGGGGCAGGTGAAGACGGACCCCGTCAAGATTCGGGCAGTGGCAGAGTTGGAGACTCCCACCCCGAGAAGACACCTGCAACAATTTCTAGGATTTGCCAACTTTTACCGTCAATTTATACGGAACTACAGTCAGGTGGCCGCACCTCTCACTCAACTCACCTCAATTAAGACACCATTCATCTGGACTCCTGAGGCAGCAGCTGCATTCTCCCACCTAAAGAGACTATTTGTTTCAGCCCCCATATTGGTACATCCCAACCCTGACCTACAATTTGTGGTTGAAGTAGATGCCTCAGATTCCCGGGTGGGTGCTGTGCTGTCACAGCGGTCCGGCTCAGGAGAGAAGTTGCGGCCTTGCACCTTCTTCTCTCGATGTTTCAGTCCTGCTGAGAGGAATTATGACGTAGGTGATCGCGAGCTGTTAGGTATTAAACTGGTGCTTGAAGAATGGTGCCACTGGTTGGAGGGGGCTAAGATGCCTTTCGTAATTTGGATGGACCATAAGAATTTGATCTATTTACAACAAGCAAAGAGACTGAACTCATGCCAGGCACGTTGGTCGTTGTTTTTTGCCCGCTTTAACTTTCACATTTCTTATCGCCCAGGTTCCAAGAATACCAAGGCTGCAGCTTTGTCTCGCCAGTTCTCCTCTGTCGAAGACTGTTCTAAACCAGAGCAGATCCTTCCTCTGTCCTGCTTGGTTCGAGGCCTCAATTGGGAACTTGAAAACACCCTGCAGCAGGCTCAACTTCAGGAACCTGACCCTTGTACTGGTCCACCCCGACGGCGGTATGTTCCCACCCCATCCCGCTCTGCAGTCATTCATTGGGGTCACACACACATTCGCCTGCCATCCTGGGGTGAGTAGGACTCTGACTCTCCTGAAACGGTACTTCTGGTGGCCATCTATGCATCATGATATTAAGGAATATGTAGCAGCTTGCTCAGTTTGTTCCCGCAATAAACGCAGCAATAAACCCCCGGCAGGGTTACTTCAGTCACTTACTGTTCCGAATCGACCTTGGTCTCACATAGCTTTGGACTTTGTTACTGGTCTGCCCGCTTCTAATGGCAATTCTGTTATTCTATCAATAGTGGACAGCACACTTTGTTGCTCTCCCTAAGTTGCCCTCTGCCTCCAAAATAACTAAGATCATCATTGAACAGGTGTTCCGGCTCCATGGGATTCCGGCGGAGATCCTCTCAGATAGAGGCCCGCAGTTCATTTCCCAGGTCTGGAAGACCTTCTGCACTGCTCTCGGGGCCAAAGTTAATCTTAGTTCTGGTTTCCACCCCCAAACCAATGGTCAGAGTGGTTGAATCAGGAATTCGAAGCTGCTCTACGCTGTGTCGCTTCCAGCAAACATGGCGAAGCAGCTTTCAGATTTTATGCACCTTTTATCTGGAACAAACTCCCAGAAAATTGCAAAACAGCTGAAACACTAAATTCCTTTAAATCAAGGCTGAAAACCCACATGTTTAAAGCTGCTTTTGATTAGTAGGTCGCAAACAAATCCAGGTGAAAGCTGCTCTAAACAAAATATCTTATTACACACTCCCTATGATTATCACGTGTAACTGCTTGATTATTTCTATGATTATGTGTGATGATTTGATGTGTACTACATTGATGTTTTAATGCTTTTCATGATTTTAATGCACATCTGTTTGATTATTTTATGATATAAAGCACTTTGAATTGCCTTGCTGCTGAAATGTGCTATACAAATAAATTTTTACTTACTTACTTACACACGGGGAGAACATGCAAATGCCACAGGCCCAGCCAAGGTGGAATCGAACCCAGGCCTTTCAGATGTTATTCTAACTGTGAGGCAGCAGCGTTAACCATAGTGCTAACCACCGCGCTACGTGAGTTTCCTCCGGGTACTCAGGTCTCCTCCCACATTTGTACTTCAACTACTGTATACAACAGTAGTCTTTTCGAAAGTCCCATCAGAACGTTTTTAAAGCTAAAGTTGTCCCTCAGTGGACCAAGAGAAGCGGCTTCATCGCACACCGTTGTTGTTTGCGGATGCGATGTTGTCACTTGTGCATCAGATTTACAGACGTGCTGTAAACACGGGAATACAAAGGTTCCAGCTCCGAATTTTAACGCGTTAAAGTCCCGGCCCTAATTTTAAGCGTAATTTACTTATCTTAGAATGCATAATTGCTTGATTTATGTTCTTGTTTTTTTTTTTGTTTGTTTTTTTATCAACAAAAAAACCCAACCCCAAATAGTGTTAGCATACATTCAAGTAAATTTCCAGTATGTAAGTTGGAAATTCATTGTAAACAGTGGCAAAGAGGATGAAGGTTGTAAATTAGACCAATGACAGTTCGACTCCCAACAAAATCCTCACAACTTTATAACCATTTCACTATGAAACTACGGCCTTGTAACAACTTGTTATTGTGTAAAAAAATTCAGCAATATCAACGTGACAAGAGTAGCTTAAGTGGAAGCCAACAGTGCTGTAACTGCATGATGGCGTGCAAAAGCCACAGATGTCCTTTCACTGAACCGGTCTGCATTATCATATTGACAATTCAGAGAACCACAAATCAATGCAGTGAGGAAAAAACAAAACACATTTATTGCCATAAAGTAACTCTTACTTGTATCTTGTGGTGGATGTCATCTTTTCATGGTTCTCCAAGAATCTCTGAAAAGTCTCTTTGGACTCTTTGTATTTAATTCTGGCCTCCTCTTTCTCTTCCTTCTCTGTCTGGACTTTGTATGCATTGAATGCCTGCTTCTTTTCGCTCAGCTTGGGAAGTGCACTTTGATGATAAGAAAAAGTGAGAAATTGTAAGTCAGAGATGGTGACACTTTAAACCTACTTTTGTAGGAAGGATAAACTAATCTCTGAAAGCATTGTACCTGTAGCGAGGATCATTGATAATCAATTTCATGGCTTGCTCCCAAGAAGAGTTTGAGGATACACCCTAAAATACAAACGATAAGAAAAAGTCATGATGCTTTTAAATGAAATCTTAAATTCACACATGAAATATTTCAAAAATATTCAAAGAACAAATGGATTGTTCTGGGGTGGTAAAAAAGTACATTAAAACTGGATAAGAACGAAGCAGCTTTGGTCTAGAAGTGCACACATTTTCTTAATTACTAATAGATGGTGGGTTAAGAGGTGTGGAGTGGCAATAAATCAAGAAGTGCCACCGAGGACCTATGTGAGTGCCCTTTCTGCCACTTGCCTCTCCCAGGGAGTGAGCACTTCATCCATTATGAACTGACTCCACTATGTGCCTCTGTCTTGTCAGTTGTCACAGTTATTCTAACTCACTGAGGCATACCACTTTCTCTCCCCGTCTTAATCCCAGCCAGTCCTCGTGCCTTTGATCCAATAAAGCTAATCATAAAGACAGAGCCATTAAGATCTTGCAGGAAATGGCAAGCAATCTCAGAGGAGAGCTTTGTGCACAAAATTAAAAAGCTCCTAAATATAGCAACATTCAAGGTGGGTGGTGCTAGGCTGCCTTGCAAACTGAACACACAACACGTCCACAGCAACAGGAGGTGAGGTTTAATAGGCCTCCCAGGGGCTCAAGAGCAGGGACAGGGATTAGATCCAGATTAGAATGCAGATGATGTGACGATGAACACATCAGGCACCAGTGAAGCCTTAAGTGGTAAAAGTACTCTTAAAAAAATATCTCAAGATCTGCAGTGCCAACAACAAAGGAACAGTCAATGGGTAGTTAATCAACACCCACAATGCAAAAAAATCGATGGAGAAAATCTGTTTAAAAACTGGAGACTGACCTAATGAACAGTGACTTCTTGGGCATAAATCTGAACAATCATATTAACAGATATTTCTTCTCTGATTTAAAACCCATCTCTAAAACTCAAACTCCTTTGACTGAATAATCTGCTTCATGCAATACCATGAACAATATTTTGCTGCACACTTGTTGACTGACTTGCTGTTGACTTGACTAACACCTGACATAATTAATCAGATTTTTTACACTGAAAGAAAAAGAACATTTTCAGGGAGAGGAAAAAAGAAAAACTAGAGTTAAAAAATGTTTCTGTACAGACAATCTGACCACTCAGTGCTTTCCCATGGAAAAGGCATATTTTCTCTCTTACAGCTTGTTAACAGCCTGACTCACCTTCTCCTTCAGCAGCTCTTTGAAGGCCTGCTTGGCTTCCTCTTTTGTATTCCATTTGTACGTTTTCTTCTGAAGTTCTGGCCGTTCTTCTTTTGGAACTTCAACACTGAGAGCAAAGAAAGGGATTATTGAAACTGAGTATTTATCACATCTAGTGATCTGCAATAAAAGACATGCCAAAAAAACTGCCTTGTTACACCAATATTATAAAAGTTAAAGTGCTATGTGAACGCTAACCCTATGTACTTATGGTGGCCTGCTTTGGGCTCGATGAAGAGGTGGGTGGGGCCGCTGTGCTCACAGTAAGAGCTGCGTGCTTGAGATGACCATATTAGGGATACCCTCTCACTGATATACAGAGTATTGTAAACTATGGGTTGAGAGCAATATGAAAACTGAGCTTTTGGCTCAAAGGAATTATGTGCGCATTCACTGACCTCATTATTTGAAACTTTACCCATGTATGTGACAGGAAGGAAGGAAAACCAAAACAAGTCCACTTAAAAAACTGTCCACTGTGTGACACCACTAAATGACACCAGGGTGTTACAAAACCATATGTTCACAGTGTTATAGTTTGCTATTCTGGTGTTTATGAGGAAAACTTTTGGCTACAGCTGAACATCACTGGGCATTAATGCCTCCTTTCCAACTTTTTTGTAAGCCAAAGCACTTTTAGTTTTTTCTCAAATAGATTATGATACAGATTCATATCTTGTGATGTGACTGTTTATTGTGTGAGACAACATAACAGCAGAAATTAAACTAAATTAACTCAGACTGCTGTGGTTATATCACTCTGAGATTTCATCACCATTTTTATTATTTATTTACTATTGTGCAAGTTTAAAAAAACCCACACCATCTGCATCACATTGCAGATTTGTGGTGCTATGTGGTCTCTCTCCACTGCTCTAAACCATTCAGAAAATAATGTCATTTTCTTGAGAGGCCTCTTTTCATTTGCTGAGCTATTGTTGTCATGCATCACTTTGACCAGCACAGCTGTTCCAGATCGATGAGACCAGCCATGTGGCTGGCTTTGAGTCAAATTATTAATCACTACACCCTTCTGACTCATAATCCACTTCAACCACAACAGCAGGTGTGCTTGGAGATGGCCACATAGCCATGTGTGTCATTGCGTTTGCGCAGTTAAACTTAGGATCATAATTGTTTACCTGGCTGCAGCCTCTGTGGTGGCTGAACTCTCAGAGGAAGTCACAGGTGCATCGGCTGTCTTCACCTCAGCTGTTTGAGTCACTGCTGCCTGGATTGGTTGTTCCTCTGAGACTGCTGCTGCAGTTTCCGTCTCCACTACAGTCGCCACAGGAGCTACATTATCTGCTTGCACTGCAGGAGCTGCAGTGGTTCCAGGGGCCGCTGCCTCCGCAGTTCTAAGATCACGACAATAAAGCCACACAAAATTAATAATGTTTCACAACTGCTGTATTTGTTAATCATAATACATAATGAAGCCAGGAAGAGTAACAGGTGGTAAACAGAAAGCTCTTACCCATTTTCCTCTGCTTTGATCATAGCTGAAATTGACAAAAGAGATAACTGTTAGGGTTCCTGCTTTCATTTTTAATCATGCAGCAGACTGGTGCAGGGATAAATATACTAAAGGAGCCATCCTGTGCACTGTGTTTGTACTTCCTTTATTTGCGCATCAATGATGCCCCATCCCCTAATGTGTGATGTCATTGATGACCAAGTGAGCAGCCTTTAAATCATTATATTTGAAAGGATTTTCTATAGAAGGTAACATTTTTCAATATAAAAAATCTCTGCCTTTCACACAGCAGGCTTGAGATCACCAGATAGAACTCTTTACCTTCTAGATCCTCCAGCTCTTTGGGTTTTGTCCATCTTGACTCCTTCGTCTGAGAGTTGTAATAATAAGGCTTCCCTGTGTCTGACTTGTACTCCTTCCAGGGGCATTTAGACAGCATTTGCTAAAGAATTCAAAGAATGATGTGAAAGTGGTTTAGTTGAGATCAACAGCAAGGACTTAAATAGTGTAAGTCAATATCACAATCCAATCATAAATTCAATTTTTACTAAGTACAGATGATACATTCAACCATTTTAAAATGCAAACCAGCTTAACATATGCACATAAGGCATTTTAATAATCCTGAAAAAGAGAAGAAAAAATTCATCTAGACTTAAGATGAATTGATATATTTACTATCACTGTAATTTTAATAAATTGCAGTGCAAGTGCTAAAAATCAAATCAATGTGAATGTGCCTATGCAAGTGAAATAACGAATCAGTTAAAAGCTCTGTACCTCTGCAGGAGATTTGAGTTCATCTGGTTTCTCCCATGTGGATTGCTTGGTCTCTGTATTATAATAATACGTCTTTCCATCCAGTGATTTATGTTCAGTCCACACAGATTTCTGACAAAAACAACAGATAAATCATATCTTCCAGTCTTGCACCAATTATTTTAGCAGTGTTTTGAATTTTTTACAGCTCCTTGTTAACTGTGTCTAGTCTTTCCATTTTCTTTGTGCACAAACCTTCTTTGGCTGTTCTTCCTGCGGAGATCCATTTGTGGTGCTCTGCAGGGGGAAAGGAAATAAATGTTGACAGGCAGAAGGCAAAATACTAGCGCTAATGACAGTAGCTCAAATTTGTCAAAGCTTGTACTTTTGCAAATACTACATATGAGGGAAAAAAAAAGTTACACTTACAGATGTTCCAGGTGCAGCAGCTGTAAAGATAAACAATAGAAAAATCAGTCAATCCCTTTACTTCAAAAGAATACACAATATTCAGGAAAATTTTTTTAATGCATCAGATTAAATAAAGCTCTTACCTGTGGAGTCAACACCAGGCTGTTGAAAGAAAAAAAAACAACACAATTTTATTAGTGGCTTTTTTTCTATTTTTAAACCACATCTCTACCACAGAATGGGAATGCAGACTCATCATTCACAGCAGACAGTAAGTGACACAGCTTTCCTAATCAGTACATAGCTCCACACCCTCAAGATGTATAAGCAGTGTTTAGTTAAATGATCTCTGAAAACCATCTGGATGTTGCTAGAAATAAATACAGTGTATAATTCTGCTCATTTGCATAAGTTGAGAGTTATTAGTTAGAAAGAAAAAAACAACTGAACTTCAGCAGTGAAAGGCTCATGTGTTTCTTTGGATTAGTGATTCACAGAAGATCCAAAGCCCAAAAAAAGAAAGAGAAATGTGACGATAAGAAACACGTCGAATGCAAGTGTAAATTTTAATCAGGCACTGTGTCTAGTTGTGTGTTTCAGCTGTATTGTTTAAATGTGCAGATAAAAATACCCTGATACTTTTATGGAAGGATCTAAATTTGTAACCAACAGAAGTGTTACATGGTTGTGCAAATGTTTCATTTAGCATTTCACAGACAGGAGTGTATTTTTTAAGAAGTGTGAAGCACAGCACTGATGAAACATAGTGAAGAGAGTTACCGGTCCTGTTGGCTGCACAGCCGCAGCTGGCATGCGAGGGGGCAACATCATTCCTGGCATCATGGGTGGCATCATGCCTGGCATCTAATAAAAGAAGCACCATGAAATATTCATCTGGTATTTCCATACTACCTAGTGCAGGCAGTGGTATTTAGACACAGTGTGTTGGTGTGTAGAAGGCTGCTTATGCTGTGCTTTAAAGTGTGATGCCACAGCCTGACACCTGTGAAGCAGCAATATGCCCAACTACAGTGTTTCACCACCTTTTCAGACTTGAGTTTCTGGCACCTTGATCAAACACTCCTCCCCATGATCAAGCCTATTTATAAACAACAGGATCACATGCATGACCCACTTTTTCCTAATCACTAAATTAAATTTTAAAAAAAGAAAAAAAGTGTGTGACTACCTTGTAAGTATTTATTCAATGAATGCCAACCAGTAAACGAGGTTTAAATCAACGAACAATATTTTTTCTTCAGTTAATTAGTATCTTTATGACACATATGGCGCGTTATAAGATAACAAGATATACTATTTATTCCAAAAAGCTGGGCAATGAATGTTACACCAGCCAAAACATTGGAAAACAACCTAGCTCAATAAAAGAAATACAATACCACAAACAAAAGAGCTCAGAAAAGTAAAAATTATATTTAACATGTGTCTCATCTAATTTTTTCTATGCTGAATAAATAAAGTCAACTATAGTTAATTTGATATTTATATTTGATAATAATATAGGTTTTAATCCAGTAAAATTGGGTTGAAACACCTATGAATGATATAAAAGCTGATCAGAAAAGTTGCAAACAAGTTGTTTTTTTGCACAGAAAAAAATAAAACAAAAAAGGAGTTTGCAGCAACTACAACCAAATGTTAAAGAGAAACTTGGTTTGAAAATGTTGCGTTTACCTCAAATGATCAGGAAAAACTCAAATAAATCTCAAGACTAGACAGTTCTTTTTTTACTGTGATACATTTCTAGGCATGTCACATATAACATCAGAATTAATGCTGCTTCCTGAATGATTAAAGTGGAGGGAGAAATACAGGCAGCGTAATCCCTAGACTTAAGCAAATAAATGAATGAATGAATGAGCTTACTACAAGGCTCACCTGTCCCATTGGTGGTGCCCCCATGGGTGGCATTATGCCCGGGGGAATTATACCAGGTGGCATAGGTGTCATGCTAGGAGGTCTCTGTCCCATTGGAGGCATCCCAATGGGTGGGAAGTGAGGTGGTATTCCAGGTGGTCCCATCTAAAGAAAAGAGGGAAAACCAAACATTAGATTATTGTTACAAGAAAGAGCTTAATACTCCGAAATCACCAAGATTTCTGCATTGAGTCTTCATAAAAATGCAAAACAACTATAGACACACAATGACTAAGAACTAACAGGTGGAAATAAAAGAAAACAAGTGCACGTCTCTTCCAAAAACGTTCTCCAAAAGTTACTTGAAGTCAGGTGCTGTAGTTGAGGAGATTAAATTGGGAGTGTGGGCTATAACAGTGTTGGCTGGGGGAACCATGCCGCAAGCACAACTTTCACAGCCCTTACAAGAAGCATTATAGATGAACAACAATGGAAATTGCAACAGAATAACTTCTAAAGACCTGGGAGTTCCTCAATTTAAAGAAAAAATGATTACAAATGAGAGAAATCCACAACTGCCAGGGTTACTCCTGCATAAAATTTATTGAGCCATGTAAACTCTTGACTGTTGCTCCCTCTGCGTAGTGTGCAATCCTGGGAGCCTACAGAAATCTGTACAACTTGCTGAAAATTTTGTTTGTGTGCTCTCCAAAGTGTATTTAAGGGAGTATTCCTCATCATGACTGTGCAACTCTTTTAAGCAGCTATAGGAAACATCTGATGGAAGCTGCAGTAGAAAGCCCTATGAGTTACTACACTTTCACTGACATTCATGTGTTAATAATTTACTTAAATACCTCTCTATTATTGTAACTTAAACCCCCAACAAATTTATAAGTTATCAATGCAGAAATCATAGTAATTCAAAAGATTTACAAATGTTCTTTTGGAACTGTTAATAAAACTGCATTTTGATGACTCACAAATGGGGGAGGTATCGCCGCTGGCGGTACACCTGGATAAGGGGGTGCTTGGCTCGGCCCATTATTAGCTTCCGATGAAGACTGTGAGGAGTAAGAAACACCACACAGAGATAGTAAACAGCCAGCCGTGCAGTTAGCAGTGTGTTTCATTCACAAAATCTACCATTTCTCCAAGTATGTCCTTAAGTGGTGGTTAAATTACATAGATTCTCTACAATATTACAGGTAGTAAAGCATTTTAAATAAAAATTTGTGGGGAATGCACGGCCTTAACTTCACTATGAAAAAGTCAGGTGAAGCATTTCTACTAAGCCATTTCACAAGTGTAGTTACATAGAATCAAAAGATGTGAAAGACTATTTAGTTTTAAAGTTTAAATGACTCAGTAATCAGTAAGCTGGGTATCAGCAAACAAAAACATTGAATTAAATAGGTTTTAATGTTACCTACGTAAATCTTACAATGTCTAAACACAAAATACACATAAAGTTAAATATACGTATTATTATCTTAAGGCGAAACAGAAACGGTGCCTAAACAGTGTCGCTTACCTAAATCTTTAAAGTCCCTGATTAAAAAAAAAAAATCTACAAAAGCACTTGAGGTGCAAATAAATAAATAAATGAGGGTAAACTAATGTGGACACAAACCTTACATAAGATGCAGTCATAACCTGCAACAACACATGAATTTACGTCCTGGGTAACAACAAAATAATGCCTGAAACCTTTTAGCATTTCTTGAATAATCAAATTTTTAATAAAGGTTTATAGTATAGCCAGGCAAGATATTAATATGAAACACTATGGTATTGTGTTTTCCGATGTTTATATGCGATTGGTAGTATTCTCTATCGAATACTTTACTCGTTTGAACGTACGGGTTATTATGTTTCTATACGAAAAGATTGCATTTAATAAATAAAAATCACTTAATTCCTGACTTAATTCGGGCAGTAGTGTTGGATGTGTCAATGTAAATTGTGTGAACTGATAAAAAACGTAGATAATCGTAAAAATCTGATGTAATTACAACATTTTGTGATGAATGACTACAGGCTCCGTCTAATCCCCGGTAAAGAATCGTGGCAAGCTAACAAGAGTTCAGCTACTTAATTATTCAGCTACCTTAACACACCTTTACCGCTCTAGTTTTACGTTGCCGTAACATGTATTTGCTATTTTTACACACTCACAAAGCAAATGGCCTGCTAGTTGTAATTTCCAAAAAGCTTCAGCTTAAGGACAGCTATAACACGACGGTAAGTACATACCGCTATTTTAGCCCACTGCTAACAAGACAAGCTAACCCGTGGGATTCAACACACAGCGATGTTACAAAGGCGAAGATATGCCTGTTAAACAGACCTTAAAAATTCATACACAAACTCAACCGTTTTTATCGTTTTCGTTATCGTATATAAACTATTCTTTTGAACAGCTTCACTCACCATGTTGAAGAGAAGAACCTCCGAGAAATTTGAGCACCTCTCAACAACAAGCGAAACGATTGGTCGAGTTTCCTCGTGGCTCGAAGAGGTCAAAGGTAAATATTCTGAAGCGTCATTCTGCGCTGGAAATGCGCATCTATGCGCAACACCACAGCCACCTCCAAAAGACACTGACGCACTCACCGAGAAAGACAAAGATGGAAAAAGCCAGTTTTAGTTCGTGGAACCTAATTCAATCATCTGTGTTCAAACCTGCAAATTAGATGTGCATAATGCACAGTTAATCTCAGGCTACACTGGTTAGCTTTCAGTACTGTAATAAAGTTTACAGTGATGCACTGCGCAAGCTGTGGTGTTCATGGTCAATGTTAGGATTTTCAAGGCAGCAAGCATCAGTTTATATTTAAGGTGATGATGCTGATTCGATTCATTCACTGAATTCTGCCTTTTAGTGTTGAGGAGTTGAAAATCAGCCATATAGCTCATGAAGCATCTGATTATATCTTGGTGAATTTAGTTGGCTAAATCCTCTCACATCAGCACCACAGGTCATCCTATCACAGCCTGTTTACAAAGAAAATTCTACCACAGCTAACAAAATGTATGTGATATATTTCTAAGTACCATAATTTTTTCCCCCATGCTGCACCATGATGAACAACTGGGCCTACCTCAGCCTTTTCTCTCTGTATGCCCAGTTCCACAAGAATCGTAAGAAGAGCTTCCAAAGAAGAGCTTTGAATGTCTTTAAAGAAGCCTGAAGAACTATTCCTGAAGAGTAAAAGAAATTACAAGAAAGCTGCCTAAGAGAGTTTATGCTGTGTTGCAGAATAACGGTGGCCATAACAAAAACTTTTCAAGGTACTGTAAACAAATAAATTAAAAGTTATTCATTTGTTCATACTGTACAAAGCTGTAAATAATCAGGAAAATATGTTAAGAGATCATTTTCATTACAACACTAATTTTATGAACTAACTTTTCATGCTTATGACCGAATACTGAACAGGTTGCTCTTTACACTGTGGCAGTGAGTGATTCCCTTGTTATTTTTGATGTTATAACAGGTACCTATTTCAGAAGCTGGGGTAGCTGGTGTTCAGACACAGCAAAATTACTTTGGTGTATTGGGGATCATTTGAAGGACCGGCTGTGATTTTCCAATTATTGGCTTCTGTGACACAGCTCTCAGGGCTCCGTGGTGCTGCAAAAACTCCCTATGACAGCGGAAATTATAAAGCGGACAGTCTACACAGTTTAACTTTAAGTGCCTTTCACGTGGTTGCAGTACTCACTTTTATCCCTTTCCCTCTTGCTTCTGCATTCCAGTCATATATTTTCCACACAAAACAAGGTTAAGAAGTAGCTCACCCATTAAGGTGGTTATTCAAACAGAAAATTAGTTTGATGGCCTAATGAACATGTTTTCATTTATTGCTGTTCTTGCTCTGTACAGATGCCATAGTCTATAAAATACAGATTTTGAACAATCAGACCCATGTATTCAAATCTTTTCACAACGACCTTTTCATCTTTTCACAATAGATTATACAGTTCTCAAGAACAGTTTCTTTGCCAGAGCAATCACTACTCTGAACTCACACACACCCCCATTCTAACTGCACAGTACCCACATCTCTGTGCATATCACATTATGAAAGACTCACCATCTCCATTATTATGTGTATATTATTTTTACAATGTATATATATATATATTGTAAAAATAATATACCTGTATCTGAAGATGTCTGTATTCTAATAAATTTTTTCTGTATATGTTTTATGCATTGTTTCTCTGTATATTTCAAATGCACTTGTATTTTCTGTATATTTTTTTTGGATTATATTTTGTATTTAGGAAGTTTGACTTTCTTTTATGGCACTGATCAGGAGTGGTCCTCCAATCTCATCGTACATCCTGTATAGTGACAATAAAGGCATTCTATTCTATTCTATTCTAGGTACACACGATGGGGGTTTTATCTGTATGCCTCTCAGTGCAGTTGTTTACTGGAGTTGTCCCTGGGATTTAGAGTGCTACTGGGGTGTGAAGCATGCAACAAAGAGTTGGGAAACAGATGAGCCCTCACTTGAGGCAGACTGCAATAAAGTCTGATGCATTTCCTGACAAGTGCAGGAGAATTCCCTATCGATTATCTTAACAAGCCAATAAAAAAGGAAAAAAAAAAAAGAAGTGACAGTGAGGGGTTGTGATGGATCAGGCTTCAGCTTAATGATGGGAGTCAGTCATCCACAGTGCATAAACATAAACACAAAACCAGCCTTGAGTCAGCGTTGGTTGTACATAGCTGCAAATGCTTTAGGTTTGACAAACTCATACATTCATTTTGGATGTTTAAAGACATATTACCCAAGCAAAATTCAGATGGATTAAGAAAACATTTAAAAGGCACACTGTGTATGTTATATTTCTCAGCTAATTCTCACACTCTCACAGATCTATACACTGTATATTTATGTGCATTTGTGTTCCATTTATACATCCTTACACAGTTAGCCAGTACCTCATTCTTGTGTTTGTGTTTGCGTGTGTGTATGTGTGTGTGCGCGCGCATGTGTGTGTGTGTCTGTCTGTCTGTTTGTGATTGATTCACAATATTTGATGTGGTCAATATTTGCTTCAGGCCATTTTACCCAGTGAGCATTGAGCCCAGCCTGCTACTGACCTGCCTTACAGGCGCTCTCCTCTCATCTGACAATTGGCTTCCTGTCACCCATAGTCGCATTAACTATCAACAAAACACAGTATTACTTTTCTAGCAGCTTTGTTATTTTTTTTTCTTTTTTTCTCAACTGCACAAATTTTACAAAAACTGTTTTGGTTTGCAGATGCATAATAATAAATTTTTTTCTTGACTTATTTTAAGTGTCTCTTTTTAGCGAAGTTTTTTTTTGAATGTTCACATTGCCTGCAGTTATTTCTTTGACAAGCAAAGGCTGACTGCTCAACGAGAGCTCTTGTGTTTTTTATGTTTGTTGAGAAAATCTTTTTGAATTATTTTTTTTTTTTTTAAGAAAAAACTGATTTTGCATTTGTATCCTGTGGGTGATTACTGACTCACATTATCAATGATCTCATGACCTCTCAGCCCCTCCCCCTTAAAAAATCAAACATGGCAGATGACATTTAGGCTGTATGCTGTCTGTTTTATGTTTCATTGCACTCCTTTTACCAAATCACAAGATTACAAAATTAGAGTTGTAATTTTTCTCACCCCGTGTTCTGCAGAGAAAATTTACAGCGGAAGTTGAAAAACTATTTTTGGCAAGATTCTTGGCTGGGGTGAAATTATCTTGCACAACACAAATCTGTTGATTGCTGCGCACGAGCCATTCACAGTTTCTGATTCTGAAAGAGTTGCTGATTTCATAGAAATCAGTCATTTGGTCAAATGGTCTGCTTCTTTCCCTTTGCAATGCCACCCACACACTTTTCTCAGACAGACATGACAGAAAACCTATGAGCATGCTATCAGGGCAGAGCAGGGGAAAGTATGAAGGCCTCCCATTGAATGTCACAGTAAATGCCAGACACTATATTTTGTGTCATTGGTATATGCTTTAGACGTCATGTGGAAAATCTCTGAAATGATTAGTCTGCAGAGCAACACGACAACTCAAAAGGCTTGACTTTTTGAGTCGTTGAAATATGACTGTTTCTTATGTGATAAGTCTGACATGCTCAAAACAGTTTCTGCTGAATGTTTTGCTATGACAAACAAATTGAGAAACTCCATGTTTGTGAGAAAGGACCCTGACAGGTGATCTAATGCGCTTACCGACATTGATGAATATATTCCAGTTTCTCTGTTTTAAAAAAATTGAATGAAGTTAAGTCCTGTTAAAATTACGTCAGAATGGTAGCTGTAGTAGATGTTGGGACTTTGTGGATTTGAATTGCAATCCCTGTATGAGTAAGTCATTTAATCCATAGTCATTAACTTTAAAATACAACATATTGGAACATTTGCCCAGCTTATTTATAAAAGAAGATTGCTAACATATGGCTGCATTAAATTACCACCAGTAGCACCAAAGCCAATTTGGTATGTAATGATTTCTTTGGTCCTGCTCAAGCAATTACTGCGCTGATGATGAATACACCTATATTTTGATTGTCTGGTCGGAGTATTTGAGAAAGTGCTGTTCTACTGGGATTTTCCACAGAGAATGGCCAGAAAAAGACAAAACATCCAGTGAGCATCTTTCTTTCTTTTTTTTTTTTTTTTTTCCCCGGCTCTTTCTTTTTTTTTTATCTTTAATTTTTACTT
>VUQK01018213.1:16197-28183 GCA_015106715.1 Bujurquina vittata | reverse complement strand
TTTTTATTTTTTTTTTGCCCAGGCTCTTTCTGATTGTTGAATCATGAACATTGACCTTAGCTGAGGCCTGCAGTTCTTTGGATGTTGTTCTGGGTTCTTTTGTGACCTCCTGAATGAGTCATCGTCAATTTCTTTTCCACATAGGGCCAGGTGGCTTTTTACCCTTAATAAATAAAATCACGTAAAACCTGCATTTTTGTATTTACTCTGGTTATTTTTTTTTCAAATATTAAAATTAGTTTGATGATCTGAAACTCGTAAGTGTGAAAAATATGCAAAGAAATAAAAAGGGATAGATAGATAGATAGATAGATAGATAGATAGATAGATAGATAGATGGATAGATAGATAGATATGAGGGAGTGAGGGAGATGAAGTGGTGACTCATTCCTAGCTCAGCAGAGTGACTCTATGTGACAGCTGTAAAAATTCCCTCATGTTAGTGCTTCAGCAAAAGTATAGGGGCTATTTAAGTGACTGGGATCAGACATTTAATAAACCTCAGTACTTACCTGCCTGAAAAGTATTCTCAATAAAAATTTAAAATTAAATTTAAATGATTTAAATTTCACCTTTGGAGACCGAAGATGTCATTCACTTTGCCTTCAGTCTATCCATTTATCCAGTATTTTCTGCCTGGCTCCATTAATTCAGGATAAAATACAGATTCTTATTTGATGCATCTGAGGAAGGAATAAAGGTGGTGAGTTGTTTTCATTTGAGCACTGATGTCCAGCTGTCGCCAGTGGCACTCGCTGCTGTGTCTGTGGCCTATAATGAGAGGAAATGGCTAGAGAAAAACGGGGGAGAGGTGAGGGCACAAAGAGGATGCTGGGGGATTTATGTGGAATAGCAGTCTTTGAAATAGCCCTCTGTGCTGCATGTCCCATGCTTTAAATTTCATGTGGAATATTTTGTTGCTGAAATGTGTTTTCATCATTGGAGCTGGTGGAGGGTTCATCGGGAATGACTGCCTGCAGGAAAAATCACTTGTCTTATATGAAACCAGTAAATCTACACATAATTTACTGTAGCCTGGTTTGTGATGGCTTTTTCCAGGATTTTTTTTTCTATGGATACTTGGTCTAGGGAAGCTCTGAGTTCAGCTTAAAAAAGGAAAAACACATTTACAGTAAAGTGAACTAAACTGTAACATACAATCACAAAATTAATATCCATTTAATTAAACTGAAGTTGTTGTTTTTTTATGTTTCGCTTTGAAAACGTCATCACAGACAAGCTAGAAATGTATCCTTGTTTGTCATATAAATGAGAAGATGATAATGAATAAAGCTCATTCTTATTCCTCTGTGCAGCACTTTAAATCATTTCAGCGCGTCATTTTTTAAATGCAGCATATTACTTAAGTTAGAGTATTATGCAGCCACACATTACGCATCTGTAAACACCATAAGTTTAATTAAAACATGAGCTGTCTATGGAGTGCAACATCACATACTCAGTTGCAAATATACATACTGTTTACATTCAAACCCAAGAAGAATATATTATCCACAGTATCTCCAGCTTATCAGTGCAAATGGGTTACAGTGTAATCTCTGGATCAGATATGGCTTTTACCAAAGTCTCCATACTACTTTTGCAAGATTACTTCAAATTTTAAGCTTCTTTCAACACCAAAGCCCATTTAACGCCATCCTATCTCCAAGGAACAGCACAGGTCTTTTTCTTTCAAAGGAAGGGGAAAATACACAGAATCGATAAACACATTGACTTGTACTGCTCAGTGTAATTGCTGGTATAGTCCCTCCTCTCTTCACAGAACATTGTGTTCAGGACATGAATGAGTGGTTAATTAGCTATTACAGCGCTCATTTGTGTATTATTAATACCCTTCCTGTCAATCAGCCAGAGAGACTCCATGGAGATAATGATGCTCACTAAACTTTTTGAATTACACAATCAGAAGTAAACGATTCTCATTTATAGGCTTGATGTGACATCTGTTTGTGAAACTGAGCATGAGTGTTTTTGAAAAAGTGCTGAGATTATGTGGGTAACCAACATCAGGTGTGAAAAGAGGCACACATCCCAGAGAGGGCTGCCGTGAGTAGTCTACTGTAAAATGGGTCCATCGTAGCAGGTTCACCGCAACTTGTTAAATCCCAGTGCACTTGACAAACTTGAGATATATACCTCCCGAAAATGCTCATTCGGAGGAAACATTTGACATCTGTTATGCAACAGGACTAATTCTGTCACACACTGGAATGCTTCTAAACATCTGGCAACACCAATTAGACACGCAAGACTGATCGCTGAGGCCACAAGAGAGCAGAACATTTTGTTTTGAAGTTTTGTTGTCAGATGTTAATCTATTTTTTTGACTACACATTTGTGTATTAAACTTAGATCCATATATGTAAAGAGGACTTTATGTTATAATTATTATTTAGAGCATCTGCTACGACAAACAATGTGTTGTTTTTAGTTTAGTTGTTTAAGTTGTTAGCAGAAGCAGAAAGTCCAATAAGAGATTATAATATTAGGAAAATCACTGTGAGCATAAAATCACACTGCTGACCTCAAGAGTAGAACACGTGACCTAATCATCTCACCTCACTTTTCTATCTATCTATCTATCTATCTATCTATCTATCTATCTATCTATCTATCTATCTATCTATCTATCTATCTATCTATCTATCTATCTATCTATCTATCTATCTATCTATCTATCTATCTATCTATCTAGATTTCTAAAAATATGACCTCCCTGATTTTGTGAAACTGGTGATATTTCCACCAGCTCTAAATGTACTGTGCATTTAATTAGGAAATAACATGCTGACATGCTAAAATAAGAAATACCGGTAAGTCGTGTAAAAAAAAAGTGTTCACAGGACTCTGCAGTCCTGTAAAAAATGAAGTATGCTCCTCCTGTTCTCTCCTTACTGCTTTTAATTAGCAGCCAGGTGTGATCATCAGCAAGTGTGAGCACCTCTACAAAAGCACAGGTTTTGGCAGATTGCTAGAGCATTCACGTGTGTGCTAATATAGTGCCATAGTCTTCCCAGCAGTCGATGTCCCAGCAAATTCACACCAAAGTCAGATTGTGCAATGCCTGGAGAAATTGCAAAGAAACCTAAAAAAAAAAAAAACCCAAGAGCTACATCTCAGAGTCTACAGGCCTCGGTTAGCATGTTAAATGTTAAATTTCATGTTGGTACAATTAGACTAAACAAGTATGGCCTGATTGGAAAGGCTGCCAGGAGAAAGCCTCGTGTGCTTAGGTATGCAAAGCTGCATCTAAACAAACCCCAAGACTTTTGGAAAAATTTGGACAGACAATACCAAAGTGGAGAGGTTTGGCCACAATGCATGGCATAACATTTGGCAAACATTAAACACAGCATAATAGCATAAACACCTTATAGCAACAGTAAAGATGGTGGTGGAGGGGGGATCATTTGGATTTGTTTTGCAGTTATTGAGTCAACTGTGAACTCCTCTATAAGCCAAAGTATGCTAGAGTCAAATGTGCGGCCATCTGTCCGAAAGCTAAAACATAGCCAAAATTCAGTCTTGCAACAGGACAATGATGCAAAGCAAAGTAGCAAATCTACAATAGAATGGCTGAAAAAGGAAAGAATCAGGCTGTTGCACAGACACAGCCAAAATCCACACCTTAACCTGGTAAAAGTGCTGTTGTGGAATCTTGATAGTGCTGTGCGTGAACAAAAGCCCACAAACCTCAATGAGCTGAAGCAATGTTGCAATGATGTTAAAGAATGGGCTAAAATTCCTCCACAATGGTGTGACAGACTGATGAAGTCTGTAATTATTATAATACCTAAATGATTTCAATGTACTGCTTTATAGCATTATTGCATCAAGTGCTGTGAAGACTTTCTTTTTCACAACTGTAAAAAAACATCTCTATGTCAGCTGTCTCATTGTCAGTACTGTTCAAGAAGCACCACGGCACTTAATTTCATGGAGTAATGCAGTATACTCTATTACTGCATAGTTTTTTTTGCTATAAATTGTAAAAGAATTGTGTTTATATCTCACAAAGGTGGACATTGAGAAAAACTGGCAGTAGTTGAATTTTTTACTGAAAGTACACATTTATTTAAATAAGCAAACTTTCTGATCTTTCCTGGTCCAAACTCAGCATGATGGGATCATAAAAGGAGCTGAAAGAAATGACATACCAGACAAAAAGACACAACTATTTGCATATGGTGTCATTTGCTGAGTTGATTATTAACACTGACAGTCAACAGTGGTAATATTAATGGAAGTGTCACTTTACATATATTTATGACTGCATTTTTGGAATTTGGAGTCCCCCCCCCTCCTTTATGGGTTCTATTTTGTGCCTTTCATTAAATACTTAATTTTAAAGTTTCCCAAACACCCTTAAAGCATCAGACACTGCCATCCCATACAGTATGTTGTGACTGACACAGCATTATGATACTGAGTTTGTTGAATGCACCTGCTCCGTATCTGTATATATGCAGACTTTGATATAAACTGTGAGCCCAGGTTAAAAGAAAATAATGACCTCATGTCTGAAGCTTGTGTGGGGACTCAATTTAAAATCCCCTACCACTTTAGCTCTGTGACATATTTGATATTTCATTTAAGTGCTGCCTTAAGCTGCCGCTGTTCCCTGTGGCGCTTCCTCTGCTGATGCTTGTTTTCAAGATTATACTGAACCTAAAAACATTATTATTATCATTATTATTATTTTGTGGCTAATAAATAAATAAATGAGTAAATAAAGGTGACACTCATACATTTCCATATTATAATATCAGCACAGAATGCAAATTAGTTAAAGAGCCACATTTGAATTTGTATCTAAGGAAAACCAAATTTAAAATGATTTAACATTAGAGGATATACATGTGAGGGAAGCAGATTTTTGCTCTATACAGAACCTGAACTACTAACAATGTGTTGCTATTGTTAAATATTGTTCTCTATCTCTTTTTTAGACCATTATAAGGCTGTGGTATTTATCAGCATGAAAACAGTTAATTGTTTCAGATTATGAATTGTTAAAGATGCCTAAAAGACACTGTAATGGGACTCCTCCAATCACAGATTGCTGCTTGATGTCAGAACTGGGATCCGCACTTAAATACAGTATATACATCCATTTATGTATCTTTTATATTCTCTAAAACTTCTTCAGTTTTCAGGGTCTAAGGAAAAAAGTCATTTACTGTGATAAATCAAGCCTGCTAACGATGTGGGGAAATTCACAATTCCTCAGTGCTACATTTGAGCCAAATTGGACACTTCTGAATGTGTCTGCATCTGGCAGTTCCTGATTGTTAATTAGATATCATGTTAAACTGCCATTCCCTGTTTGCCTGACTTATTTAATTTGCTCCATCCCAAGTGCTCTGTTCCCCCCTTATCTCCAGGAAACAGTTGGGCTGAAGCCATCTCTCCACTGGCTCTCATTTAGGCTGCTGCAGTCCTGTTGACTTCACACATGGAGCAATCCTTTTGTGCCATTTCTCAGAGGCTTTGATACCACAGGTCTGATCTGTCAGACACGAGACAGGCATTTAATTAAAAGACCATTGCTAAGTTGTTTTCACTGTCTTGCATTGAGCTATATCAATTCCACTTCAATGGGTCAAGTGATATTTAAGAAAATAACATTTGGTGTTTCATCTTTTTTAAATGCAATTCCAGTTTAATGAATATTGATGAACCTCTCGGCCCATGCTGAACAGTTGCTGGATCAAATCAATAATTATTACATTCTAATGTAAATGGGGGCATTACCATTATCAAATATTCTTCTCCATCTTTGTACTCTGTTACAAAGTTGTGATACTTATCAGCATGAAAATGTCTAATTGTTTAGATAACAGATGCCTAGATGTTGCCATAATTGCACTTCTCCAATCACTGAGCACAGATAAAAGCCCTCGACTCACTCTGAAGTTGCCTGTGATCACCGATTGAAAATAAGATGGAAACATGCCACAAGATTTAAGGGCCATTTAAAAGATTCTTTGAAATGAAGTGAATTAAATGGGGGTGCCAGGAGAAACACTTGTGCAGATTAATTTATAAAACAGCACAAACAGACAATTAAGAATAACAATAAAATGCCTCCTGATACATCATTTTGCTCAGTATTCATTTACTGGGACTGAAGGCATCATTTACTAATTGGCTGATGTTTGTGTTACACAAAAGATAAGAGACCTGAAAGCTGAGAATGATTGTCCGCTGTTTCAGGATCATAAATGTATGCAAGTATATACATGTACTGGGATTATACACACACATACACAGTTTTCTTAAAACTACAGAATCTAAAATGAACCTGCTTGTTTTAAAATATTGCATCTCATTGCATTAGTTTAAGATAATATTGCAATGATTAAGAAATCATAATTTACAGTGTAACACACAGCCAGACCCAGCAAGCACATATCAACCAGATATTATACACACAAAGCAGATATCTTTACTATGTATGGTAATAAGAAATCAATCAACACAAGAAACAGTTGTGTGAAGCAGGTATAGCAGGGACAAAGCAACAAATACTTAAAAATGAAACTGCATCACTAAAGAATAGCTCTTAACATTAACTGAAAGGGGATGATGTACAATGCAGTGCAATTCAACACAAATTAATATCAGTAGTGAGTGAAATTTACTGAATATTGCGGTGCTGTTTGAATGGCAACTGCCCCTTATTAGAGCCACTAATTAATTCTGCTTACTCACACTCATTTCCATAACAGGACTCTTTGAAGGATATGATGCCTATTATCTCCAGACCTAAACATGGAAGTAAAGGTCACAAGCTGGCAACATTAATTCAGTTATAAAAGGCTGGAAAGGAAAGAGGTCCACTGAACCTCACTCTGTTGTTCTGCATGTGATGCTTTGGCGAGACGCAAACAGGGTGTTAAAAAAAATCACACAGGCCACAGCTGAATATTTATCAGCCAGCCAGATTCCCTTCCACTGTCCTGGCTACTCAAAACCGAATCTCAAAGTGTCAGTTGCCTTCTGTCAAATCTGTTCAACCTGCCAGTAATCAGAGCCTGAATTCAAAGGCTAATGCAATGTGACAGTTGTCAAACTGATGTACCATGTCACCCACCACATCTTTCCAGGGAACACAGTCTACAGCTCACAGCTACATATCTATGGCATCCCTGTAAAATGTGATCTGTTCAGCGTCATACATGGACATACAGGTTTCACTGGACTCGTGACTGGTTTTGATATTTTACATTCAGTTTTTGTTCAGTGTAACAAAAATTTGAAAATTGTTTTTAATTGTATACTTTTATCTTAACACATTACAATGATTCATTCTGCAGATATTGAAAGTATGAGCTATGTGCTCGCATTGATGTTGTCTGTGGTTGACGCTATTGTCTGCTGCTTAAATAGTTTTGATTTAAATTTGATAAATAATGAGGCTTTGTGTAAACCCTCTATTCCTCTTATTGGTGGAGCATCAGCATTAATTTGAAACATGTACGAGCCTTTTAGCTTAAACATGACCATGGCATTAGAATAAAGACATTTTCAATCTTATTTAAAAAGACTGTGCCTTAGGGTTCTTTGATTTTTTTTTTTTGTTTGTTTGTTTTTGTTTATGTTTATGTGTTTCCCCTCCAAAGAGCACTACAAATAAAAACAATCTGAATTCGGGAAGAGCGGCTTCTCATTTTCATTTTTAATACCACTGTTGTCTGTTATCTCTTCTCACAGAGCTCCATCAGATCAGTGCCCACAGTGAAGTATTTCCAGAAGAACCTCTGAAATTGGATGCTGCAAAATCAAGAGGGGATTATGAGGCTAACCAATACCGAGACACTCAATCGCAGCGTGCACTTATCTCTCTCTTGACCAGATGCCAGAACTGAGTATTTCTGTTCACCCGCAATGAGAATGATTGATTACAGACAGAGACCTTGCAGCTAAGATGTTTTTCAAAAGCCACCAAGGCTAAGAGTCACAATTTGTCAGCTGCCTAGAAAAATGTCTGGCTTTTTAATGGCAGAGTTAATCCCCGTACATGTCTCTTAATAATAGTTTCAGTCTTATGCGTGTGCATCCTGTTTTGACTCCGTGGATCTTGTGAATACATACATTGCTATCTACAGTCTTATCATTCTTCAGTGGAAAACATTATCACATTTAAAGGTATTATTTGAGTTCAATTTATGTTCCTTTCAGCCTGGAGCACTCTGGCAGGCTCTGATTGCAAAAACAATGCATTTATTTTGCAGGATCAAGGAGCAGCTTTAATGTTGTCATTTCAGGGAGGGATGAGGGTGTCTGTGGTCCCCTGTGAGAGAATTGCATTTACAGACGCTGTGGAGCCTGGTGGCACTGAAACCTGCACTGAAACAGCTGATGTGTTTTGACACGGGTGTCACCAAAATGAGCCGAACGCAAGCAGAGTCCCACCGAGGACTTCAGAAAGAATGACACAGCAGGGATGGAAACACGGTAGAGAGGAATCCATTGAAGCCCATTAAAACAAGAGGGATAAATGCACAGATAAATATCCTCAGGAAGAGAGAAAGAGAGAGACAAATGTGATTTTATACCTGATGAAGCTCTCATATTGTTGCTTAAAAAAGCTACCTGTCTACCTGGGAAATCTGGCAGCTGACATGTACTGTTATTACATTTTCATCATGAAACGAACAGCTTTCCAAATGTCACCTGTAGTTTTCAGGGCTTTCATCCATCAGCAGCTGACCAGCTGAAATAGTCTGTGTAATGGAGACAGCTCCTCATGCACCTTCAGGTGTATGTGTGCGTGCACTTTTGTACTCTATATGTGTGCTGCTGGTATTGTAAGTGGTTGGAGTTCAGTAATCCTTATATAGCGAATGCTTCAGGGCGAATGACAGCTGTCACTTTCATCTTTGTCAAAGGGTATTAATCACAAAAATGCAAACACGGTGTCAAGCCTAAGATGAAAAGTGCATTTCTTCTAGTTCTTTGCAGCCGATGTTTTGTGCTGGTATCTTTTCGGGTTAGAAAAGATTAAAGGAGCTGGTGATATCATCAGATCATCTCAAGGCTTTTCCATCCATTTTGTCCCACGTATCACATCTGCTATGCAAAAATACCCTAATATGACAAGGCGCCACCCGGACCTAGATATTTTTAGAGCAAACCTTTGAAAAGTAATTTACCTTTCTAATAATCTTTCAAACAACCAGACAAAGTAATGCCCACGTCTGACATATGACAAAGAGGTCCTCCTTACAGGCTGCCTGTTTTGAGATGCTTTGATGTGCGTTGTGTAATAAAATCTGGGGGCAGCAGAGCACTACTTTTCTCTCTGCCCTTGGGCAGCTCCAGCAAGGACCCGCTCAACCTTTACTGACTGTCAGCTTGGGGATTTTGTGTTGAGCTCGTCTAACCTGGTGGGCAAACCGGGGTAATCCATATATGTCTTTGCAAGTTTCAGAGGCAGGTTGGCCTATTGGTGAAACTGTCACAGGATGCTCTGAAGTGAGCAGCACATGTGACAGGCTGTTATTGGCTGCAGTGGAAAATCCCATGGATTCATACACATTGATTTTAATTCAGCCTCATAAATGAGAACGACTGTAATGAACAAGAGAGGTGGCAGCAGCAGGGAATGCGGCTTTGTTTGGCAGCATATCTAAATTGAAATTGTAATCCTGAAAGCAGCACTCACAACAGACAGTGACTGGAGCTTTTATACTTGATTATAATGTTATTGAAAATGCATTTTATATGTAATTTATATGATAATTAGTATAATTATTAGACAATTATGTGCCTAGAAATGACAATTGCAAACTTTTCACTCTAAGTTGTTCACAAGCTACCAAAAGCTGTAAAAAGAGCACAGGCAAGACATATTCTCTGCAAAAGAACAATTTGCAATCATAGTTTAGAAGTGCAGCCAAAAAGCACCATCAGTCAAGTGAAAGCCCTGAGGCATTTTCAAGGGATATGATCACTTTTGCAAATGGTGGAGCAGTGGAGGTCAGAGTTTGGCTTAGGGACACCAGCTGCAGTTTCTGACAGTACTGCAGGGCACAGATTAATGGCAGCCATGACCCCTCTGTATCTCTCTAACAGCAGCAGCCGAGTGACAGGCTGATAGCACTCTAATCATCCCTTTATCACACTTTATGAATATGTCCCCATCACAGCACCCTCACTTTTATAGACATTTGTTTTTTTTCTTACCCCAGAACAGAGCTTCTTAAAAACACTTGACACATCTGTCTTCGATTTAACTGTGGACACAAAAACAAAGCTCTTGAAAAGCGATAACATATGCTAATACTGTTCAACTGACAATGTGCGGCAATCGGTTTAGAAGACAACTTTTTGTTCAACACAGCACACACTCTCCCCTTGCTCATACTTAAACAAACCCCCTCCAGTCAAGACAGGCATTGACTTAGCTGAAGCCATTTGAATTTTTTTTTAATACTTTAAAAAGATTATAAAAATCTTTATTAAACTTCTGTTTGAGTTTGTTTTGTCTGTTAGTAGTGATGAAGAGGAGTCGTGGCTGTTCACATTATGTTCCAGATATCTGTTTAAAATTGCCACTGTCCCGGCTAATCTACACTTCTATAATGACTGTGAAAACATGTCATTTCCCTCTTGTCCCCCAAGGTGTGGATTCTTCTCTCTTTCTTGCCCACTTTTTGTTCTCTCTTTCCCTCCTTCAATGAGTGTGAGTGTGGTGGACGCGGGCTCAGGGAGTCTCAAGCAGGTGCACCTGTTCTCCAGCTACAGTAATTGGCTCTCACCTCCACTTGTTCCTGGACTCTTCTACTCATGTAGCTCAGGCAACTCTGCATTTTCTTACCTGCTTCTCCAAATTCCATCCGTGCTTGTGCTTACCAGGCTGCCTACATGTTACTGTCACACTGGCCCACTCTTACTCAGCCTGCAATTTGGAAACATGCATGCATTGGAGCTCAAAGTGACTGGAAACCTTGTAGGAAGAAAGAGGAAGAGAGAGGATTGCAATTTTTTTATTTAGTTACTTACTTTAGTTACTTAAAAAAAAAGTAAAAAAAAAAAGTTGAACTCATTGTCATTGTGCACACAAGGCACACAACGAAATGAGGGTTTAAGATAGTTACCTGAAAGCATCCCAGCCTGAATACTCACCTCTGAGCATTCATTGTTATTGCTGTTTCCTGAGTTCATTTCATTAAAACTGTAAACCTTTGCATCTTTCAGGTTAAACATGGAAAAACACACTTTTAGAAATTTGTTCAAATTTGAAATCTCACAATTTTGTTTCATTTAAAAAGTGTGGAATTAATGTAGCCTTGGTTTGGGGCTCACCTGTTTAATTACAAATACTGAAAGTCACACAAACAAACAAACAAACAAACAACTCTTTGGGCAAAACTCCAGGAACCGTGTCTGGTGAGCATTAGGCACTTCTCATCATCTTGCTATATTCATCCCCATGGTGAAACACGTTGGCTGCAGCAAATCTTTGACTGAAATGGAGTGGTCCAACTAAAGCCCAGAGATACCCTCCAAGGAACGTCTGCAAAAAGAACTGAAGATGGTGTTCCATTGACACTTCAGAAAAGAGTTCAGAGGTGTGAGTACATCCAGACGAGCCAGAAATATCAGTACTTGGCACAAAAAATGGGATTAAAATGTCAAAGAAAAATGAAAGCTCCCATGGTTCCTGATGCTCAAAATTTTGCTTAATGTTTTAAATGAAAATTCCACTTTTACATTTTTGGATAATTTTTTTTATTTCAGTGATTACAATTTTTTTAAAGCAACAATAAAAAATAAGAACTAAAAATTTTTTTTACAGAATTGAGTTAAATGGAAAGGAAATACATTACTGACCAAAAAGGCGAACATATTCCAAATGGCAACACTTCTCTTTTTTTTTTTTTTTTTTTGCCCACAGGGATTTTTTTTTCGTTTAAAGGGGAAGGGAAATTGGGGAAAAATTAGGGGGAAAAAAAAG
>VUQK01018212.1:18338-33690 GCA_015106715.1 Bujurquina vittata | reverse complement strand
AGAAAAAATATAAATTTGACCTGGAACGGTGTGACGGTGGTGAAATCACACCGAGCATCCAACGCTCACCAGCAGCAGATCCCCGTTTGTTTTTTGGTGCTACGCAAAGCACTGCAACTGCAACCTCAAGGTCAGCTACGAGCACAAGTATTGCTGTCACACCTCAGCAGCAAACCAGTATTCCAATATTCTACTGGAAAATAAATCATAGGCTTGGGAAACTTGAATTTCACTGCATTTTGTTTATATTCTTAAAAAAAACAAATTTCCTAAGTCTTCTTGAAATGCGTTCGGAATATTAATGTGTGTGAGGTCTTAGGCAAGACAAAGTCACAGTTGCACCTTAAAGTAAGTGGGATAAAGTTTTGTCTTCAGTGAGAGATGGGCTATCATCTTATATGGCTTAGTGCTGTGAATCCACCAATTCTGTGCTGGTAGTAAAAATAGGTAGTAAGAGGTAGTAAATTGAACTGTAGGATTCCTGTATTAACCCTGCGGAAACCTCTGCAGCTAACGGGATTAATTATTGACATGTTTGGAGAGTCTGAGCAGTAACGATGTGGACGAGTTCTGCACGCTCATCTAATTAAAAGCACTCGGAGCTCTTTCGGACTGAAACCTCTTTAACAGATCTGCGTTTTTCCTGCGGCTGAGCACCTTTAGACTAACGCTGACGCACTCGGTGATGGATGCATCAGGGGGAACTCGGGGTTCAGTATCTTGTCCAAGGGCACGTCAGAGTCCAGTCAGGCACTTGGAGCTTTTATTTTCCATTTCAGTTTAAAAACACTGACTCTTCTGACGGTTCACGTGGCCCAGGTGGTGGCCAAGGAACTTGCCCTGCACATTTAAGCAAATGTGGGCCTTTCGGTTGCTCAGTTTCAGCTATATGATATCAAACCACGTGATGAAGTTCTTCCAGAAATGCACCTTAAGCTGCTAAACTGGCCAGCTCTAAACATCTAGAGTTTTATCAGTGCTTCTCCTGCACAGAGTGAGTCTTTGAGGGGTGACGATTGGTCGATGGCGCCGTGCTACTCAGCAGAAATCTGAGTTTTGTAAAGTAAACCTGACTTTAATACAATCCTCTGGTCCTGAACGCGCTCCGGGTGCTGGTAGAAGAAGAGCTGATGCATCTCAGGACAAACATCCTCCTGGAAACGTGGCATCAAATTTAAATTCTCAGTTCGAATGTGGTTGTTTGGGGCTTTCTTGACCTTTGAAGGGTGGGCTCATCTGCAGCCTCACCTGTGTTCTTACCTGTGGGGTCGGAGGGTTATCAGTGTCCAATAGAAACCAGATAAGCAGAGCACACAGGGGTGAACACGCTCAGGTGAATCCGCAGTAATAAACAGGTCGGGGAGACACAGGTTAAAGTCTCCTATGCTGATGTGAGAGCACACATGAGAGGAGGAGCTGAGGAGGGTGTTTGATGAAGCATGGCCTTCTCTGCAGCTGGCCTAGTGTCAGGTAAAGGAGGGTTATTTTGCAAAGCTGCTCTGCTGGAGTCCAAGAGTAAAAACCTGGAGCTGGAAACTTTGAGTTTGCCCCCGATGATGATGATGATGATGATGAAGTCCCAATGTGTGTCTCCAGGCTATGGCTTACTTTGAACAGCTGAAGGAGTCTCAGGATGCCTGGGAGGTTTGTGCCGAGGCTCTCGCCAAAGGGATTTACAGGTGAGTGTCCCGTCCACAGAGCACAGGTGCATGACTCGTACCTGCAGCTGGAAGCGTGTTAAACCTGTGTCTGTGTTTCAGTGACGACCACGTCAAGTTCTTCTGCTTCCAAGTTCTGGAGCATCAGATCAAGTTCAGGTGAGGAGGAAAAGGCTTGGCTACTTTAGAGATGATTAAACGAAGGTGGAGCTGCTCTCAACTGTGTGTGTGTGTGTGTGTGTGTGTGTTATAGACATGGCGGTCTGAGTGCTGTTCAGCAGCAGCTTATCAGAGAGACTCTGATGAAGTGGCTCCAGTTTCAGGTACGTCTCAGGTGTGGTGGATTGCACCTGTTCTTCCTCTTGAAGCTGGAGATCAGGAGCTTTCTAGAAGTTCTTTTTTCATGTATTTTCTGACTCTAAATATGCAGATTACACATCATGCATCACTGAGGCTCTCATCAATGACATGAAGCCAACAACCAGCAACTTTTAATGAAGCAAAATGATGCAAGAAGGCAGCCGATTCACCAGCTTCGAACATTCTGCAGTATTTAATAAAGGCAAAAACCTCTTTGATGCTAATGCAAAGCAGCGACGGTTTGTTGTTCATGCGTCTGCAGTTCTGTGATGATCTGGGGGTTTGTTAAAAAACAAAGAAGTCAAAAGTCTTTGATTTACCTGTAACGTGCTGTCGGGCCTGCTGCTTTGAAATCTGCTGCACGTGAAAGTGAAACTCGCCCTCACAGCTCAGAGAACGCGTCGAGCTTCAGAGAAGGTCTCTCCTTAGCACTTCCTGATGAGTCAGTCTCTGCTGTGGATTCAGACTTTAGGCCCTTTACTCTGTTAGAGTACTCAGCTCAGCAGAAACTATTTTCACCACCAGCTGAAACAGCATTGACCTCGTTTTGAGCTGCAGCCTTGCAGAAATGCAGCGTTACAGAGAGGGTGAAAGGGAATCATAGTGTGTGTTTTAACATTAAACGTGTCCTAGTACACCCCCAAAGTTAAACTATTAGCCTGTGAAGGGCTGCTTCATCACAGGAATGACTTTAATGCTTAACAAACAGCTGCCGGCGGGGTATCAGCGCTGTGACATCAGTCCTGCTTCGTCCATGTTTACTGGGTAAAAACGTCTCGCAGAAGCTGATCTGAGGTATTGTCAGGCCTCCAGCTCTGTTTTGTATTTTCAGAGGAAGCTTGTTGGATGCATCACACAACCATTTTGCTCTCCTCCCCTGCTTACGTTTCTCTGTCCTTCCCTGCAGCTGATGAACGCTCAGCCTGAGAAGGCCTTCATCAGGAACAAGGCGGCTCAGGTGTTTGCCCTCACCTTCATCATGGAGTACCTGACTCTGTGGCCCAAGTTCTTCTTTGACATCCTGTCCCTGGTGGGTTTGAACCCCCACGGCGTAGACATCTACCTGCGGACGCTGATGGCCATCGACGCCGAGGTGGTGGACAGAGATATCCTGCACACGCCGGAGGTGAGAGAGCAGGGCATGATGATGTGCAATCAAATTTATATTTGACAATGGTCTAAAGGGCGATGATATTATTTAACCCTCGACTGAAGAGCCAGGGGTATAACGAAGGCTGAAGTGGTGAGAGGATGAAACCTGCAGGAAAAGGAAGCAAAAAAACCCCGCAGAGCTTCGGCCCACACGTCACTCGGATCGCAGTGACAGGAAGCGCCGACACATGATGCAACAGGAAATGTGTCAGAGGAAGAATTCATAGCGTACCTTCTGAGATTTCACTGAATCTTTTCCTTCAGGAGACTCGCAGGAACACGCTTATCAAAGACAGCATGAGGGAGCAATGCATCCCTAACCTGGTGGAGTCCTGGTTCCAGATCCTGCAGACCTACCAGCAGTCCCACCCGGAGCTCACCTGTCAGTGTCTGGAGGTGGTCGGAGCCTACGTGTCCTGGATTGACCTCAACCTCATCGCCAACGACCGGTCAGCGAGCAGCGCACTCGCACACAGGAAGCGCTCTGTCAGGTTTTCTGCCCCGCTCGGTCACGTCTCATGTGTTTTTGTATTTTCAGGTTTGTGAACCTGCTGCTGAGTCAGATGTCCATGGAGGAGCTGAGAGAGGAGGCTTGTGACTGCCTGTTTGAAATCGTCAACAAAGGAATGGACCCAGTGGACAAAACCAAGCTGGTGGAGTCCCTGTGCCAAGTGCTGCAGTCTGCCGGCTTCTTCAATGTGGAGCAGGTTAGAATTACTGCGAAGTGCTGACTAAATCCCTGGAGAACCACAAAAAACACCTAACGCAACATCTCGAATGTCTGATTTTGGCCAAACGGTCCAAAATGTTTGATTTACACTCAAGACCAAGAAAGGAAACAGAGTTTCTCCTTAAACTCAAAACGGGCCCAAAAACTTTGCATCAGTGACTAAAACAGCTGTTCTGTCATTACAAAGTTGGTTTATAGCAAAGCTGTTTGTGCTGCAGCTAAATATAAATAAACCTTATTGCTACAGTGTGGCAGTAATTTTATTAATAAAAAGATGACCATTAGTACCTCATCTTCATGCAGTATAAAACAAATGAGGGGCATCAAAGTCTCGTCTGTTTGATACACGCGGGCTTGTTAATTTGGTAGACCGAGCTTTCAAAACTGTGTCTATAGAAGGAGGATTTACTGCAAACATTTTCTTCTACATTGCAAAGACGCAGATGACCTCAGAGTGCTGAAAGTGTTGAAGTATTCACAGACCCTGTTTCCTTTGCAGCTGCATGTTTACCTTCTTTTTTCCTCTTCCTGTCCCCTCAGGAGGAGGACGTCGACTTCCTGGCCAAGTTCTCCCGGCTGGTGAACGGCATGGGTCAGAGTCTGGTGCTGAGCTGGACCAAGCTGGCGAAAGGCGGCAGTGTGAAGGACGCGGCGGAGACGCTGCAGGCCGTGGAGGCCAAAGTGCCGCTGCTGCTGCAGCTGCTGGTGCACGAGGACGACGACATCTCAGCAAACATCGTCGGCTTCTGCTACGAATACCTGCACGTCCTCAAACAGGTGAGACTTCAGAGGGCCTTTGCACTGTCTTCTAACCTTTCAGGACCAAAAACACGTGTTGTCATCTCTTTCAAAGGCTTCCTGTGGACTATTAAAAATGTTAAAAATCAAGGACCTTAAGGTCTTAAAGCAGTGATTTAGAGGTTTCTAAGGAGTCTTCTTTGAGTTGAATTTTAAAGTTGTTTTCTCCTCGTAGCTTCCTCAGCTGACAGATCAGCAGAAAGCGAACATCGAGGTGAGTCTTTGAGCGTGCATATTGCTTTTAGACGTCTTTATATGAAGGTAAAATGATTAAAAGTACATCCTCCTTGTCACCACAGGCCATCATGCTTGCTGTGATGAAGAAACTGACGTACGATGATGAGTACAACTTTGAGAACGAGGTGAGTTTCCCCCTCCCACGCCGTCAGAGTGGGGTAGGGAAGGAGGGACGTTAAACCTGCTGTGGTTTTATTTCTTAGGGCGAGGATGAGGCGATGTTCGTGGAGTACAGGAAGCAGCTGAAGATGCTGTTAGATCGACTCGCTCAGGTTTCTCCTGAGCTGCTGCTGGAAGCCGTCCGTCGAGTCTTCACCAACACGATGCAGTAAGAAGCGCTTTGTATGTTGCAGAAGCGGGGAAAGATTCAAACGCTGGCGCAGGGATTCAGTTTTAAATGTCTCCTCACAGGAACTGGCAGACGGCGCTCTTCATGGAGGTGGAGGTGGCCATCAGGCTGCTATACATGCTGGGTGAAGCTCTGCCAGCGGCGCATGGCGCCCACTTCTCCGGTGACGCGGCCAAGACGAGCGCCCTGCAGGACATGATGAGGACGGTGAGTCCCGTGACTGCGCAGCCGCGTTTGGTTTGTCTGTCCACAACAGAGTTTAATGTTTGTCCCTGTTCGAACCCTCAGCTGGTCTCCTGCGGCGTCAGCGGCTACCAGCACTCCTCCGTCGCTCTGGAGTTCTTTGAAACGGTCGTTCGATACGATAAGTTCTTCATCGTGGAGCCTCAGCACATTCCCAACGTGCTGGTGAGTTAGCAGCTCAAAAACTAGTCCCCCACACACCAACATGGTTTTTAATTGAATTAACGGTGATGTTTGCTGGCAGATGGCGTTCCTGGACCAAAGAGGCCTGAGACACAACAGCCCGAAGGTCCGCAGCAGGGTGGCCTACCTCTTCTCCAGATTCGTCAAAACTCTGCAGTGAGTCCAGCTTCACAAAAGAGCAGAAACTCATTCAGAAGGTTCATTTTCACAGCATCAGCGATCATTTGAGTCTCTAAGACTTTCATGTGAAGGAGTTACTGCTGGACTGCAGAATAACTGAATAATTCTTCCAGAAAAAAAATCAGGTCCAAACAAAATATGAAATTTATTTAAAAACAGCCTCATGTGCCTCCTGGACCCTCCTGGGTGTTCTGGGTATTTCCTGTGAGGAGGCACCGGGGCAGACCCAGGACACTGGGATATATCTCAGCTGGCTTGGGAATACCTCGGTGTGGCTGGGATTAGTGAGATCTGGGCTTTCCTGCTTAGGCTGCTTCCCTGCGACCCGGATTACAGCCTAAAATGAAACTCAAGTAATGAGTCGGTCAGTAAAGAGGAGATCAGAGCTTCATAACGGAGCAGTTAACTGAAGATCTGTGATCTGTATTTGAAGTGAAACTCTTCGAGTTTGTGAAACTGGCTAAAACACAACCTGAGCTAAACTGAGGTTTTTAATCCAGGTTTAAGAATCCAAAACAACGTTGAGTCTGTCGAGCTGCAGAAACATTTTCTGTGGAGAGGAAAAGTTCATTTGTCTGATTCTGCTCACATTAACTCCAAACATTCAAAACAACACCTGTGTGATGTCATCTTCACTGCTCACAGTTTTGACCAATCACACGTCAGACTGATAGTTTTTTGATATCCGTGTAGTTTGTTTCCTCTTCCTGTTTGTTGATCTCGCTGTCACTTTCTGTTGACAGCAAACACATGAACGCCTTTGTCGAGGACATCCTGACGAGGATCCAGGACCTGCTGGAACTCTCTCCACCTGTAAGTATCACCACACTACCCTGCGATGCCCTTTCCTCCGGCTGTGCCGCTGAGTCGTGCATTTCTCTGTCCAGGAAAACGGTTTCCCGGCACTGCTGACCAGCGACGACCAGCTCTTCATGTTTGAGACGGCCGGCGTCCTCATCGTGAACGGAGAGAGCCCCGTGGAGAGGAAGCAGGCGCTGATGAGGAGCCTGCTGACGCCCCTTATGGACGCCTTCTGCCTGCTGCTCGCCAAACTGCCGCAGGAGACCGATGAGGAGTGCCAGGCTGCCCTCGCCGACTGCCTGAGTCACGCCGTCGGCTTCGCCAGGTGAGAATCAAGGATTGATTGATTTTTTTTCTTTTTTTTCTCCCAACCTCTCACTGAGGGCTTAAAACACATTCAGTCTTTCCTGCTGAGCTGATGGGCGTCCCTGTCCTGAAAGGTCTCTGAGAGCAGGTGGAGTTCCAGATATTTAAAGAACGGAGATCAAAATGTTCCAAACTGGGTTTCAGGTATTTTCAATATACCGTCACTGTAAAGATCAGTCCATGTGGCCACTCCCTCTGGACTCTTATCCTTCCAGTCAAACAGGATTTTACCTTAGCACTGCTTCATCCTCAGTCAGTCACATGAAGCCATTTAAAGGTGGACCCAGACATTCGAGACACTTAAATTCCGTGCTCTGTGGTAGATTGCAAATTGCGGTGAAATGATACAGACGCAAGCAGCGACCTAGCCAGGGCAGAGTGCGCTCCTGTTTGCTAAATGCAGTGACAGCAAAGTTATGAGAATGGAGCGGTGAAATCCTGCAAGGGTGTCTCAGCAAGGCGGATCGCCTGGCGCTCAACTGCTGGCTAGAACACTGCTCTGTCATGCCAACCCTCTGCACCTCCTCCTTCACTACATCCATGAACCTCCTCTGAGCTCTGTTCCTCCTGCCTGTATCGCCACCCTCCCTCCTCTGCACATGTCCAAACTCAGCCTCTGAGCTGTCCCTCTGATGGACTCATTTTTAATCCTGCGCATCCCGCTCACTCCCAGTGAAGATCTGAGCATCACCAGTTCAGTGTCCTGTCTTTGTGTCAGTGTCTCCAAACAATCACAGCAGGTCTCACTGCCATCTTGTAAACCTTCCCTTTAACTCTTGCTGCTCTCCTTCTGTCACACCCCTGACACTCGTCAACACCCGCTCCACCTGTTATGAGTCAAACAACCCTGTTTCCGTTATGTCAGCATGTTAACCATCTCGTCTCCGTCTGTCCCGTTTCAGCCGGACCAGCAAAGCATTCAGCAACAAGCAGACGGTGAAGCAGTGCGGCTGCACCGAGGTCTACCGGGACTGCCTGCAGACCTTCCTGCCTGCGCTCAGCTGCCCCGTCCAGCGGGGGGTGCTACGCAGCTCCGTGCGCTCCTTCCTGCACCGAATGATCATCTGCCTGGAGGAGGAGGTGCTGCCCTTCATTCCTGCTGCCTCTGAGCACATGCTGAAGGACTGCGAGGCCAAAGACCTGCAGGAATTTATCCCGCTTATCAGTCAGATCACCGCCAAGTTCAAGGTAAACCACCACTGCTCATGCTTTTTATCTCCAAACCCGGTGATGTGCTCTGACCTGGTGTTTCTAACAAACCTCTCCCCTCACTGCCATGGCAGCGGCAGGTGTCTCCCTTCCTGCAGCAGATCTTCATGCCACTCGTCCTCGCCATCTTCGAGGTTTTGGCGCGGCCGGCTGAGGAGAACGATCAGACAGCGGCCCTGGAGAAGCAGATGCTGAGGAGGAGCTACTTCAGCTTCATCCAGACCATCACAGGAAGTGGGATGAATGAAGTGATGGCCAATCAGGGTGAGTGCCACTGAGCACGCCAATAAAAACAGATGGGGAATCAAGGAGGATGGTTTGGTCAGAAGGTCTGAGAAAGGAAGAGAGGAATATGAGGGAGGAGGTAAAGAAAGAAATGAAGGGAAGAAGGGAAAGAAAAAAGGAAATGAGATTTAAAGGAATAAAAGGAACAAGGAAGGGAAGAAAACAAAGGGTATAAGTACAAAAGAAAAGAGCAGGACGAAAGGGAATAAAAGGAGGGAGGAAGGAATAAAAGGAAATGAAAAGAAGAAACAAGAAAGGGAATAAGGGATGGAATGAAGGAACAAGGAAGGAAGAATGTGGAAAGAAAAGGAGAGAAGGCAGGAAGAAAATGAAGAGAAATGAAAATTTTTTCAATCCTGAAATTATTTTTATGAAAACGTAGAAACTAATCATTTTGTTTTCCAGGGGCGGAGAACATGGAGCGCATCGTGTGCACCATCATTCAGGGTGCCGTGGACTTCCCCGACCCCATCGCCCAGAAGATCTGCTTCATCATCCTCACCAAGCTGGTCGAGCTGTGGGGTGAGTCTGAAAATGCGGAAATACCACCCTGAACGGCGGGCAGTCGCCCCTTGCTGGTCGTTAGAGTGTGCGGCTTTGAGCTTCACTCTGCGTCTTTTCTTCTCCTGCAGGAGGTAAAGACGGCATGGTGGGCTTCCCCGACTTCATCTACAAAAACATCGTCCCAGCGTGTTTCCTGGCGCCCCTCAAACCGACCTTTGACCTCGCAGACGCGCAGACGGTCCTGGTGAGTTTTATGCCAACGTCTTGCCGTTAGAAACAAAAAAAGTGTCCGTTTTTAGTTACGAGCGTCGGCTGTTTTGCAGGTGCTGTCAGAGTGCGCGCTCACGCTGAAGATGATTCATCTGAAACGGGTAAAAACAGGTTTTCTGGCCGCCAACACTTTGTTTGGTTCCACCATGCTCCGACCTGAACGTGTGTGATGTTTCGGTTTCAGGGGCCCGAGTTCATCCAGTTCTTGCAGCAGGAGTACCTGCCCTCGCTCCAGGTGACCCCGGAAATCTCACAGGTCAGTCACGGGTCAGAAAACACCGACATGTACTCAATTACAGAACACCGAAGGCCTGAAAGGTTCCGTTTTTTTCCCCACAAGGTGAAAGAAAATGTCACCTTCTGGCCTCCGTGGTCAAAGTTTTACAGTGAAATTATTCAGGCAAAATGACTGAAGTGTTTAATTCATTATAAAAGACATTTTTAGATTAATTTTCAGTCAATTTTTAATTGATTAATTATCTATTTTATGAATTAACATCTAGTTTCTTTTTCAGTTAAGCATTTTCATAATTAATTTAATATAATTATTACTATAATTAATAGTTATTAGTTTAATAGTTAAGTTAGTCTAATGATTATTATAGATGTTAATTTATAATAAAATTGATCAATTGATTATGTTAATTTATTTTCTACAACCCCCGTTTTTCTTTGATAAGTTTTAGTTTTTTACAACAATGGTAATCTGGATTTTATTCTCTCAATTTTTATCAGTTTTTATGTTTTATTTCATTTAAAGTATAGTTGATCATTTTTGCTTTTGTTATATGGTCTTTGATGTTGAATGTCGGGCAGGTAGGTAAAATTTGGCCGTCCTGGCTCTCCATATCTTGGACCAACTGTGGTTGGGTGGTACCTGGTGTTGTAGGTGTGTCAGGAGCCCATTAATGGTTCTTTGTTGCTGTGTTTTTCCATCAGGAGCTCTGCCAGGTTCTCCAGCAGCCCGACATTAAAGTTTTGAAAAACTATATTAAGGTACGAGTTTTTTGTTTTGTTTATTTTCTTGGTTTTTCGAGTTCGCCTGTTTTACTGTAACTGATGAGCTTCCTTCTGTCGGCAGGCGTTCTTCCAACAAGCAAAACTGTAGGAAGGAAAACTGGAAGTTCCCCGGGACTGAAGGACTCTTCATGGGAAGCGGCCGTACCGCCACTCATCAATTTCAAAAATACAGGAACTTAGCATAGGCGCTGCTCTTGCACTTAGAATTAAATGCATAACGAAGCCCAGATTGTCTAAGTTGGGGACTCGGACTGAAGCTCGGTGAAATGCCTCCAGCTGAGATCAGCCGCCCACGTGCAGGAACGCTCAGAAACGTGCAGAACTTTGTGGACGCGTGAGGAACGGGCTTTGGTAGGAGAGGACGCCGCTCACTGGTAAAAAAGATTTGGTAATTATCCTCAGTGACCTTCTGGGTTAGAAGAATCGATAGCTTTACACTCACATTAGAACATATTTCAAAACAGGCTAGACTTGAGTTTTTTCATGTTTGCTGCCACAGAAGGACGAATAAAAAAAGGGCTGACGTGTTGTTTTTATTTAAAATGTGTTTTGTTTTTTATGTGCTGAGGAGCAAATGGTTTTCAATTTGAAGAGAAATGTTACAGCCCAACTTGATCTGCAGATCAACTATTGTCTCAGACACTCTGTTTGTTGCCTGATCGGATGGAGATGCTCGGCGTGGAGTTTAAACGAAAGTGGCAGAAATCCACGCCACGTTTTTATTTGCTGGATGATTTTTTTTTGTTTCAGATGGAAATGAAAATGAAATGGAGTAACAAAGTGTAAATAAGAGAATAAGATGTTAAAAATGTAAATAAATTTCCTAGGTTTAGTTTTTTTTAATATTCATTCCCATCTGGAAACAATGTACGGAAGCCCATTTATGTCAGGAAAAAAATAATGGAAGGGTTACAATTTCTGATTTGTGACATAAAAAGTTTGAACAGTTAATTAATGCTTGTTTTTCTTTTTTTTGAGGACATGTTAATATTTAGCTTGGGCATTCATTTAAATTTGCTCTATTTGTTTTCAGGTATTTTCTAATAAATATTTTTGGTAACAATATATAAAAATCCAACTTCCATAATCTCATAATTGTGGCTTAAAAAGAGAACATTTAGATTACTGTGACGTACGACTCTAAAGCAAAACTGTAAATCTCACACAACTTTTACACATAAGATTTGATCTACACAATCACATAACTACAATATAGTTATATTTTTGACTGTATTTTGACTCTAATCTTATAAAACGTGATTATTTTGACTGCATAATTATGAGTATAATTTGTAGTGATAAATCTCAAACATTATTCTGTTGTGTGAGTTTTACTCCTAATTTTTTTAGTTTCTCTTAAATTGTGACAGTCACAGTTTTAAGCTGTGGTCTAAAAGTAAAAATTTAAAGCAATCATCAAAATTTTGTTTATTCCAACATTTTCTCATGTTAGACATGTTTTGTACATTTCTGATAAATTTACATTTTTGATGTAGTTTTATTTTTACATTTGCTGTATTCATTTAAGTTGTAAGTTTTTTTTTTTTGTTTTTTAATTTACTAACTCCCTTATAGTTTGCCACTGGGCAATTTAAAAACTTAAGTAGACTGTGATTTACTGATTTGACAAATCTCTCTCTCTTTTCATTCATTCATACATACATACATACATACATACATAGATACATACATACATACATACAGTAAATGTTACCTAGCACATCAATTGTTGGGATTTTTCAGTAAAACTGATTAAAGGATTACATTTTTTTTGTACTCTTACATATCTTAGTTCTTTTTTTTCCTGGCATTTGAGGGCTTCCGTAGTTATGCATATCTCCTGTAAAAACAGACCTTTGCTTGTGTACAGAAGCAGTTCAGTGAATTTTATATTGCAGTGACAATTCAGGACGATTGAATATGCAACGCTTTTACTGTGAAGGAGCTGCCAAACAGTTAAAACTGTCCTGAAACAGCAACAGTCTGTACTGATGTTATTCACACCTTTGGATTTTGTGGCTCCCTGCTCTGTGCTGTGCGTTACAGGAAATATTTCCACTGTTTGGACTGGTTGGTGTCGTCTGGTGCGTTCATCATAATTCGGTATAATTTTCCTGAAACTTTGCCTTTGGAAAACCTGTTGAGAAAGTGCCTGAATGTGTTGGTTTCAGTTAAAAGAAGACATTTACAAATCCAACAAAAACACAAATCGAATAAACCAAAATGACTTGTGTTTTTTCTTTAAAAAGAGTTTCAGTAATTTATCTGAACTTTTAATTTGAACTATTTTCAGGTGCAAGGGAACATGTTTCGGTTTAATTGGATACATAATTTCCCAGTTTATGATGCAGAAGGGATTTGTTGCCAAAAATCTAAAGAAGTATCATCAGACTCGTTTACCTTTTTGTCAGCATGGCTCCTTTTTGGTGAATTCAAACCACAAAACGGTATCGGATATTAACACACAAATGAAACAAAAAGAGAAACTTTTGCTTTATTGTGCAAATATTAAAAAAAACTATCACATTCATAGTTTGAACTATGAGTTAAAGACTTTTATCGTTTCTAATATGAAGTGATTATTTTTTTCCCTAAAACCTGAACTATTTATTTTGCCAGATGGGGGCTCCCATACTTGCTAGCAAAGTGCTGGCGGTGTAATTACAGTTTATTGCATGGACGTTGGTTTGTGGTTCTGATATAATCCACCTCGGTTCACTGACGGTAAAAGAACTCATTAAAGATGTTAGCAGAAGCTTTCTCACTTGGGAGGAGAATGCTATTAGCCAGCTAAGCTATAATCTTTTATTACACAATATCCCCCTTGTGACTGACCAGAGTTATTTTATTCCAACTTTAACCCAGCTTAGTATAAAAAGTAAACTGGTTAGCTTTATATACGTGTGTAATTTGGCTTAGCTAATAAGCTAATGCTAACTGCTGCTACCACAAGAATCTTTCCTTTATTTTTCTCTGAAAACGAATCAAATGTGTAAATTCAAATTATTCACAGTAGTTAAGTATATTTTTATTATCTAATGTAGCAAAACTGTTACCAGTTCTCTGTTTTCAGTTTTTATGCAAAGCTAGGTTAAAATGGTATGTCTGATAAGGGTTTTAATTAATTAAATTTTTTCTATTTTTAAAACACTTGACATGTTTAAAGTTTGATCTAAAATAAAAATTAAACATAAGCTTTATTATGCTGTTTTAGCTTTGACCGTCTTTGTGCTAAACACTAACATTACAGTAGCTACAAGCAACTAACGTAATGTTACCGTACCGTAATGTTGACTGGTAGCTGCTTTGATGCTACGCTGATTAGCATTTTTATTTTTTTCTCTTTGTGCTAAGCTAGGCTAATTGCAAAGTTAGCAAAATGTTCCAGCTATAAACCAAGCAGTTGTCCTGCCAAAAAAAAAATCTTGCTGGACTAAATTATTTCCTGTGTACAGACAACAAAGCTTAGGAGCATATGGAAGTCCCTCTGTGTCAGTAAAAATTTAAATACACACTATTCCTTATTTAAAAATGATAAATTATAAACCCATATTTTAATGGCAGAAGTATAAATGTAACATGCTAAGTGTTACAGGTGGGTTTTCTGTAAAATCTGTTACTGTATCTTAAAACATTTCAGGGAGATACTCAGATGGATATTACTCTGAAGCCTGTAAACCTATGGTCTAGCTTGGCTTTGCATAAAGCTTGGGAACAGCTTGCTTAACTCAGTCCAAAGTGAAAACTGCACCTGATGAACAGCTGTCTTGTTTGTTAATGACTATAAATGAAAGAATGGAATTACTGCTTGTTTAATATCCATATTTTTGCAAATGCTGAAATGTTCCTTCAGTTTTGCCACAGTTCAGACTCCGTACAAACACACAGCTGTTACACTAATGCCAGGATCTGCACCTGACTCACCTGTTGGTGAAGTCTACCTGTCCATCCACACACCTGAAGTGACTTTTTACCGTAGAAGTATTCACGCCGACACTAAAGGTCAGCTCCGCCTCCAGATGTTTACTTTTCTTCTGTCAACCAGCAAAAAAAACAGAATCAGTTATTTTGAAGATTTGTGGGATATTTGAATTTTCAGCTTTTCCTTTAATTCATCGTGAACAGTCTGAGAACTGAACATTTGCCAAATGAATGAATTCGTTTATTCATGGTGAAACGTGTTGACTTTTATTTTTGAACCTTCTGTTTGAGCCGCTGTTAAAACCAATAAAGTGTTTACTAATCATCTTCCTGCTGCTTCTTTATTTAAATATTAGGATGAAAACATTAAAAGCAATCAAACAAAAGTAAATGCACAGATTTTATTAAAGGGAAACTGATTTATTGTATTTTGTATATGGAAGTATATTCTTGCTACTATATCCAAACATTTTAAAGTTGGTTAATGACTGAAAAAAATTAAGTATTAATTACCAACTAAGGACACCTATCCTGCTTTTAAATCCTTCCTTTTCATATCTAAATCATTCCCTTGGTGGCCTCTATAAAGTAGAGCTGCAGTGCCTTGGTGTGAATTCCTCGTTATTGCCCCTCTGTTACACCTGCTCTGAGTCTCAGAGCAGCTGGTTTTGGTGCACTCTCTATAAATGTGAACGAGACATTTCAGGCCCCGCCCCCCCTCCAGGTCGAAGAGCGTTCCACTCCGTTCGGCCATTTTTGTAGTTTGATAGCAGCGATACGATTAGCTACCAACAGAGAAACAAGGAGGACTTTCCCACTGATGTGAGGACATTAATGAGAAAAATAAAATGTGGGCGATGTAAGGAATCGTGTGGGTTAATACACCCAACAACCCAACATTTGAACTTGTCAACTTCAGCATAACTGAACTGCACTACAAAATCCCTGCGAGGAAAAAAAGATTGGTTAGCTGGAAGTCCATGAGCTTGTTTAGCAGCTCCACAGCACTGTGACGTAACAGTTAAGAAAGCGTAACAGTGAACAGAGAAAAGTGAACAGACTGAAAATTATGACCCAAAAAGAATC
>VUQK01018212.1:0-10028 GCA_015106715.1 Bujurquina vittata | reverse complement strand
TTACAGTAAAATAATAAATAAAAATAACCATAAATAATAAAAATAAGATTTTAAAAGGGTGTAAGAAAACAGTAAAAATAATAGAGATGAAAAAACATTTAAAAATATAGAAAATAAATAAAAAAAAAAAAAAAATACAATACTATAAATACTACGAGGAGACCCAATAAGAAAGCATTAAAGAAGATAACAATAAATAAAAAAAATCCAATACAATATGTACAAAATAACATAAAATAAAATTAAAAAAACTGTGTACACTATGTACAGTATAATACAGGCAGTAGAAAAATATAGACATCAAATTAGATATACACATTGAAAGAAACACCCTTATGTCTATTTATATTTCTGTCCAGAAAAGTAACTAATTCAAGTCTGTGTAAAATATTCAAATAAAAAAACATGTGAATGCAGTTCTGTAACCATCAGTTTATCTCACACAGCTGTAATATAGACCCTCTGTCCTTCCATTACTCTGTGTGTGTGTGCGTGCGTGCGTGTGTGCACACGTGCACAGAAGCATGAAGCTGCGTGTTCGGATTAACAGGCAGACCAGCCGGGTGGAGTTGCTGGGAGAAGATCCCAGTGTGAAGGACCTCAGAGATCACATCAAGGAGACGCTGCTGTGCTCTCACGGACTCGGGTCGGTTCAGCTCTCCAGAGTTCTGTTTGTCTCTGTGACGTCTGTAATCTGAGCTGTGGTTAATAAAGTTTCTGCATGTCTTTCAGCTCCGACACAGAGTTCGGTTTGTCTCTGAACGGCTCTGAGCTCCTGACAGACGGCGCTCAGACTCTGGCGTCCTGCGGCATCGTCTCCGGAGATCTGATCTGCATCCACCTACCGCAGTCTGAACCTGCTGCCGCTTCCACCACCTCAGCCCCGTCCACAAGCTCCACCCACACAGCAGCCGACAGCTCGAAGAACCAGAGGCAAAGCGGGCAGACCCCCAGCATGTCCTCCAGCCAGGTGAGAGATTCACCTGTGGAAGCTCCTCCTTTTGGTTCTGTAAAAATGCAGCAGGCTATTGAGGTGGGTGGGACAGGCATCTGCTGCCGTATCGAGGCTGTTTCCAGTCCAGGTGTCTGTGCTTAGACTCTAGACTTTGTTCACCTTTAAAAATTAAACTCGGGGAACCAGGAGCTGCCTGGACCCAACCTTAAAACCTTAAACTGACCCAGATGGTGTCCGCATACTTCTGGCTTCAGTGCACAGTTTTACTTTCATGTGTTTTTATGAGCTGAATAATAATGTAAAATCATACTGCACCAAACACTGTGAGTGCAGTAAGAGAGCGTGCAGCTCCTCACAGATCCTAACATATCCACATAAACCTGATACACACACTTTGGATCAACGTGATCTCTCCTGAAAAGCTTCCCATCATAAAACAGCGTTAACGCTCTGACTCGTCTCAGTTTCCATCCAGCAAACACATCAGAGAAGCTTCCAGGTGAGCGGGAAGCAGCTCGGCCTCTGAAATCTGAGATGATTCACAGGGTTCAACACTTTCTTAATAACCTGCACTTTAAATAATATTAACCTGAAAGAATCGTCCTGGGCGCGGAGCCTTCATCGTGGAGCTAAACTGCCCGAGGAGTCGGCGTGCGGCAGGCAAAGTGTGGCTGTTCTCCAGGTGTAACGATAAAGTTTAACATCGGAGAAAAAAAAGAGTATTTATGAGGTTCATAAAGTTAGCATGACGTTAGAGAGCAGCCAGTCACAGTCCTGCATTTTCAGAATCCAGTCAGCAAAGGTGTGATTGTGCGAATGCTTGTGGATCTGACCTGTTTGTTTTGGCATTTTCATGCTGGGACATAAACAGATGTTTAAGTGTTGGCTTTATTTTACAAATGATTCACTCGCTAGCCCTGACAGCGGGACGTAGACGTGTCCTTAACGTCACTAAACTCACAGTTGTGTTGTTGTTAAACAGCCGAGCGGTGGTGGGAGTCCTGCGGTCCTCACAGAGTCACAGGAGTCCTGCGAGACCCCAGACGCTAAACCTTCAGCTGCCGTCTGGGAGCCGATGCTGTGCAGCGAGGCCGAGGAGGGTCAGGCGCCGCTCTCTCTGGAGCTCCTCTACCACACGGCCCAGGCCACCAGCCCCAACGACGCCATCATGGTGGCCGGACATCTCCTGATGCTCGAGACCGGTTTCATTCCTCAGGTAAGGCAGGGGGGGATCAGGTAAACAGGTAATGATAGACACTTTGAGTCAGTGTGTACGTCTCCACAGGGCAGTGAGCTGAAGCCCGGTGAGATGCCTGCTGGGTGGAGGTGTGCGGGTGGAGTCTACAGGCTGCAGTACACTCATCCTCTGTGTGAGAGCAGCCTGGCCTCGGTGGTGGCTGTGTGCATGGGCCCGATGCTCGTCATCAACAGTGAGTCCTCTTTAAAGGCGGTCTTCGTCTGTACTTTTAGCTCCGCCTTTGAACAGGTGTGTTTTCAGCCGCTGCTGCTCGTTTAAAAAAATCTGAGCTTCAAGCTCTGCTTTATAAAAAAACAACCCTGACCTGATAAAAGGAAAACGTAAAGACCTGTAAAGTGTAAACTTCACCAGTGATGTGAGGACCATTGTTTTTTTTACCTTCAGTGCTCCTGATGTGTCGACTTAAATGAAGACTGATATTGGTTAGCTGGTATATCGGTCTAGTTTTTAATCAGGTGGATGGCATGTGGTCTGAATATGTTGAAAATTCGCAACAGCAGTCACCTCAACCCACTTTATATTATCAGGTAAAGACCCCAGAATAATACAGAGAAAACCCAACAATCAGATGACCCCCTGTGAGCAGAACCAGGCTCAGGGAGGGGCTGAATTTGAGCAGAAAGTCAGGAGCTGTTGACCTTTCAGCATCCTGCCCAGGCCGTGTTTCTGACCCATTTCTTCTTCCCACAGCGACTCTGAAGGTGACGGAAACTGTCGACACGGTCCGCAAACTGTGTTTGAACGCATCCAGCTACGTGACCAACGAGTGGCCAGGTACAGCTGTGATTGGTCAGCATACGGACGCTGCTGGCATCAGAGCATCTGTCGTTAATTTTCTGTCTGTGGTCGTTCAGGAGGGAGCGCAGCAGCAGCGTTTAAAGATCTCAGCAAACTGTCCCGACTCTTCAAAGACCAGCTGGCGTACCCGCTGATCGCCACTGCCAGAGAAGGTAACGCCCCTCTCAGACGACTCGCAGTGTGTGGCTGCTAAAATCATCGGTTTCTCTCTAAGAAGATGGTAACAAGCTCACATTTCACGCTAATGTTTCAGTGATGGCTCTCCCTGTGGCGTTTGGTCTGCCTGCTCTTCCCCCGGAGCTCCTCCTCCGAGTCCTCCGCTTGCTCGACGTTCGCTCTGTGGTCAGACTGTCGGCGGTCAGCCGCCACTTCAACGCCTCCACGGCGGACTCGTCACTGTGGAGACACCTGTACCGCCGCGACTTCTCAGGTGGGATCAGAGTCCTGAAGATGCTTTAATGGTTTTTGTGGCTTTAAAACGTCCTTGATTATTATGTTTCTTTAACTTGTCAATGAGTCCAAGTTACAGCTTTGAATTTGCTCCTGAATTTCATTTTTCCTTAATTCTCTCATTAAGCTCCCCACAGTCAATTAAATAAGGATTATGTCTTTGGTGGCATGTCTGTCATTCTGTAATGCCGAGAGCTCGAAAAGGTTTGAATGAATCAACTTTGTAGAGCTGTGCAGTCCAGTGCAGTCAGTACCTGTGACGCACGACCTGCTCCCACATCACGTTTGTGTAATCTGAGTAAAGCCCTGTCGTGCTGCCTGATCTGAGTTTTACTGCACTACAAACCTCGGGGAGGTTTGTGCTCTCAGTGCTTCTCAGTTTTCTTCTGTCATCAGAAGTGTTTTTTCTCTTTTTTAATGAAATTATTATAATTAAACTGACTGAATGTGTTTGCTGCCGTTCAGATTCAGATGCGAGCAGATCCAGATACACTGACTGGAAAGAGGTGAGAAACACTCTTTATAAAATTAAATCATTAAATATGTTAAAGTCCTTAAAAGCTCTTAATGTGATATTTCACTGGAGCTGCAGTGAAATATTTGAATGCAGGGATTAATGAGTCTGATGTGGCAGCTTGATCGAGTGTTTGAAAAGTCGCATTAATTTGATTCTTTCAGATGTGATACTTTTTAATAAATACATTGAAGAAATAAACCCCCATTTAGCATGAACTCTTACATTTTTTGGTTTTATTACATGTGTTTTTGAGTCAAATAAATACTTGTGTGTGTAAACATGCAGATAAATATGACACAAATCATTGTTAGTGCCATGGTTTTATAAAGCCAGATCATTGTCCTTATCTGTGTGGATATAAATTTCTGGGAGGGTCAGATTCAGATTCTGCTGATGTGTTCAGTTCATTTCAGATGATTTGAAATGTTTTTTTAAACATGAAAATAAACTTTACGGGTTTTTGTGCAAAGCCAAAACTTTACATTAAACTATCCCTTATTTTACCCCTAAATTTACAGTGAAAAATCCAACGTGTTTCTTTTAGAACTGATTCTGATTTATAACTGATTCATAAATAGTTTTTCATTTAAATTGGATGTAACGTCATCCCCCCCAGCAGAGAGCAGGTGTTTACAAATCTAAACTGTGATGCAGGCCAGACTTTAAGAGCAGTTTGTAGAAGAGCTTCACTCTGATTTGCTGTGGCTTTTTTATGTTTTTGTGTAAATATTATTTTTTTTCCTCCAGGTCTACAAAATGCGCTTTGAGCGTCGAAAATTAGCCCGCCCCTTCAGCTTCCCTCGTTACCTCCCTCCTTTCCATGACAGAGACATCTTCCACCCCATTCCCGCCCCCCACTTCCCCCCAGTGCCGGGCATCATTGGCGGCGAGTACGACCAGCGACCAGCCCTGCCCCACGGCCTGCTGCCCCGCCCCCGCTATGACCCCATCGGCCCACTCGCGGACCCCCATGGACGACCTCCCCGCGATTTCCACAGAATCCGACCCACGGGAGGACGACCTGCAGACGTGCGACGAGGATTCATCTGATCATTGATTCATCATCGATCAATAAAACAGACATCAGAGACTTCACTTCCTGTTTCACTCCGAGTCGAATGACCACAAAAATCAGTTTTTACTAAAACCGGGATGAAAAACTCTATGACTGCCGGTCGTTCATAAACTCCTGACCGAAGCCTTTTTGTTTCATAAAGTCAAAAATAATAAAAACGTTTCTGTAAAGCAAAAATCAGCTCGTTTAAATTTCACGTGACAGCGGTTTCATTCATGGAGTCAAAATTAAATGAAGACAAAGTAAAATGAAAAATATATCAAGCAGTAAAATCATATTTTTACCATAGTACCAAAAATTTCTAGTAGTGTGAGTATTACTGTAGTTTGTATTATTAAAAAAAACTTCAAATTATGAACTGTAAAGCAAAGTTACTACAAAACATGAAGTTTTCCTTCTCAAAGTCCTTAAAGTTTTTATTATTAATTCAACATCATGTCACATCTCTTTGGACAAAGTAAAACAGTGAAATCCCCGCAGAGCATCATCGTTGATACCGGTTACCTGTGTAAACAGGTGGGATTTACGGGTGGTGGCACCGAGGTCAGGACACCCTGTGGGAGGGCGGGAGGCAGAGGAGGAATGAAGTGTAAGATGAGTGAGAGCAGGGATGTTCAGGGGTGTCAGGTTATGAAGAGACCTGTAGGTGAGGAGGAGCATAATAATCAGTGTGATGATTTTAGCAGGCCAGTGGAGCTCCTGAGGGGTGGGGTAATGTAACGATGGGGGCAGCGGAATTCTGGACCATCTGAAGTTTATGGAGGAGTTTGAGCGGCAGACAGCGTGAAGTGACTGAGGCGGGTGATGTGTAAATAAGTCAGGTCACCGATGGGGGCCTCAGAGAAGACAGCGCTATCTAGGATGGCACCCAGACTCTTGGCTTTGGGAGAGGGGACAGTAAAATTATCAGTAGTAAACTTATTTGATTTGGCGGGAGTAGACGTGCCAACGAGCAGAATTTCTGTTTTATCACCATTTCGGAGGGACTGAGGTTGGCTTGGATCATCTGCATAGAGGTGAAAATGAATACTATGTTTTCTAAAAATATCCAAGTTTTGGGAGGTAGTTGATAAAAAGGAGAGGACCGAGAACAGAACCCTGAACACCCAACGTGACCGGACCCAGGCGGGTGGGGGTGTCGGTGAACCCCATGGATGCTCATCTATGGAGGAGGAGGGTGGAGCTGAGGTCCTGTCAAAGGCTGCACTGAGATTGAGGAGGATGGTTAAACATTTACTGATTTATTTAAAAATAATCTGCGGTTTTAAGTAAAAAAAAGATTCATTTCAGATTCCAGCCATTTTATCTTTAAAATGTTTTTTTCTTTTTAAAAGCATTTATTTATTTGTTCATTCATGGGGACAAACAATTTTATGGATTCAAAATAAAATGTCAGTTTCCGGTCTGGACCTCTGTCGAACGTTTATTTCTGACGTTTTAACTCGCGTCACTCACTCGTAAAACGATGACGTAATCTTTTGTCTTGAACAAAAGGATGCGTTCGTTTCCATGCAGCGCTTTGCTCGGCGGTCAGGTCTGGTCTGTGTGGGCGGGAACTGCTGCGGGGTGAAGTCGGTGTCTGCAGAATTTTGTCACCGTCACAAAATGTGACCTAACCATGACTTAGTGAGATTTAAATTCATTATAACCGGATTTAATCCGAGTTTAGCGTTTCAGAGAGCCGTTCATTTGTTTCATTTGTTTTCTGACGAGGTACAGGAGTGACCGGAACATCAGAACCGGAGGTTTCCAGTATCAGCTAAAGTGAGCGAAGCGCTCCTAAAGTACCGACACTGGCGGCCAAACGGGGATTTTCAGAGATTGAAAACAGCTCACAGAATTCATATTCTTATTCTTTTAATGTTTCATCCTCGATCAGCTCAAGCCGGGCGGGGACTCTCCGCGCGCTCCCTGCCATATCAAACAGCGATACCCGGGGATGCGTTTGATTAAAGAACCGCTCGGCCCCGGAGGAGAGTGGGCTTCAGTAAAACCCTGCAGGAGGAATCTGGAAATTTTCTTTTCACCCCATTTATTAAAAAAAAAGAAGAAAAAAAAAAGCTCCGTTTGTTCCAAATGTCTCAAGATAGTTATTTAATGTCATAATTATGGCCTCATTTTTCTTTTTAGATTCTAGTTTCATCCCGTAGTTTTTAGTTTTATACTTAATAAGCACCTTCCTATCTTTTTGTCTTACTGTGTTGAAAAATATTTGGAGAGATCATATTTATGTCATAATTCGGATATATTTTTATTTCTCATGTCATTTTTTTCTTAAAAATTGACTTACTAGGAAGATTTTTGCTTATTTTAGTTTCATGACCTGTTTGTATCTAAAGATGCTACTTACATTTACATACTCACTGAGTTCTCAGGGCACGGCTTTTTCTGTAACACCGCTGCTTTCTTCCGCGAGCCTGCGCGTGCCCGCGCTCCGGGGCTCTGGCCCTTTAAGAGACTCGTGTTGTTACAGGAAGTGTGAGGGGTGTTTCCAGCTGATCCGAACAACAGAAGGACCGGAGTCTCCCTCAGCAGTCCGACCTGCCTGCGCGTTTTTCGGCCACCTCCGCTGAGCTCGCCGGTCCCGACCTCCGGCAGCTCCGTAACGCCGCGGAGAGAATCTTATTACGGGTAAAGCAGAGGAAGAGCCGGGGTGGATCCTCGTCCTGCGCCGCGGTCAGCCGTGAACCGGTGCCGTCGGAAGCTGTTAGCTCGGATTGTCATGATCCCAGCTCGGAGATGGCGTCCTTCCCCGGTTTGTGTAAGGCTGTCGGGCCCGCGGAGGAGGAGAACGGTGAGCTGGACGGGTCCCTGCAGCAGATGCTGAAGGCCATCGCGGACGAGAGGAGCCGCCTGAACAGCCGACAGGAGGTCAGCGGCATCGGTGAGTGTCCGCCGGTTTCTGCGCGTTCACATCGGCACAAGCGGCACCTGAGAGCCCGCAGAGGGCACTCACCTGAGTGCGGGCCTCGCGCCCATTTATCCATGTATTTTAGCCCCGTGGGGCAGGGCCGGGTCCACCTTCTGAGGGGCCCCGGGGGCGGCAGTTTGGTGCTGGGACCCCGTTAAGACCCCAGCACGGTGCTGCCCTGGCGCTCTACCCGGCAACATTTCCGCGGTGTTTTCCTCAACGTGTGCTGGTTAAAAAGTTCCCAGTGTTGTTTGTAGTGAATTAAAACTCACCCAGAACCTAAAACAAGGTGTGAAAGTATATTTGAGTGCACTGGACAAAGTGATGCACGTGCTTCATTCCTCTTGATGTTTTTAAAAATCTGGAACTGTTGGATTAACTATAAATAATGATCTGATGGCAGTTTTGATCTTTAAAGTAAAAAATGATATTTCTAAATTTAGATATTTATAGTGATTTTTTTTTTCACCCTCTGGGCTCCACAGAGGCCAGAAATGTTGGATTGATTGACTGTAAAGGAGCTTCCATGGATCCTCGTTCTTTGTGTTTTTGGGAGTCGGGTTCTCATCTCGAGCCTCCTTGAAGATAAAATTGAAAGTTTTATCGTCACCGGCACACAGATGCAGCCGGCGCGCCGCTCCGCCTGTTTGTGCTGCTCGTTTGTTCTGATGGCTAAATCAATGAAGCTCTGTTCACAGCCCATGACTTCACTCCAGCAGCTCCCCTGTCATCTGCGGGGGGGGGGTAGATGTCAAACACTGGCTGCTTGCACGCTCTGCAGTCGAGGGCTTCTGCCTCTGCTTTATGTCATTGAGGACTGTGCAGAAGTCTTGAGTCACCTCTCCTTTCTGTATAATCTGCAGCATACGGGTTTGTAGAACTCTAACGAGCTCTAAGGTCAGTATTTGGTGTGACCTCCGGTATCCTGAACCCTCTGAGGCAGCTTCCTCTAGATTCCACCACAGAGCCTCCACCATTCACCACTGACCGCCTCCGTACATCCTGACCATGATTTTAACCAAAAATGCCGAATATGGCTCCATTAGACCTGCTGCCACTGATCTGCAGTCCACTTCTTGTGTGATGTGGCATACCTCAGGGCTTCTTCCTGAAGAACGGCTTCCTGACCGGCGCCCCCACTCAGACCGTTTCTGATGAGGCTTCAACAGATGGATCAGCTGAAGGTCCAGATGAGGAGGTGATTTTCAGGTTCTCTGCGTCTGCTGTAGAGTTTTTAGGCCTCACACGTCTTCTTCTGTCCTCCACGTGTCCAGTTTCCTCACTTTCAGGGACACACTGCGCACCATGCCGTCAGCTAAGAGCTCCTTGGGAATCACAAGTCTTATTTTAGTTTGTCAAACTGTATTTGGCTTTTTTTGATAGATTGAACTAAAGACTTGTGAACACTTGATGTTTGTTTCTGGCGCAGAAGTGCCCAGAGATCCTTTGCTCGCAGAGAACAGAAAATCCGTCTCTTTTTTGTATTTTGTATTTAATTAGTTTTGTATTTAATTCACAAGCATCTCATAATTCATAAGCATTTTTGAATGAGTCTGGATTGAGAGGACACTGATCGGGGTAAGAGCAGCCAGCATCGCAGCCCCCAAACGCTAAAGTTAAGAAGTTAAAACGTGAAGTCAGGAAACCCCTGCGTGGAGTCGTCTCACAGTGCCGCATTTTCCGGTAAAGACCCTAAAGCGGGGCAGCGGGTGCTTCTTCATGCAGACTCTGTCGTGTCCTTGGATGCTCCTCTGCAGGCGGCCGGTGGTGACTCAGGTCTGATCCTGCAGTGACTCAGGTCTTTACGCTGATCCTGGAACAGTGCCGGCTCGCTCCACACGAATTCCTGCGCGGCTCCTTTTTATTTTCAGCCCGTGCTTGTTTCAGTTCATGCCTGAGACGTGACGATGCCACGCTGACTGCGCTGCTTAGCGAGCGCTGATCAGACTGAGGGCTTCACACAGGAAGCTGTGAGCTGCTGTGAAATAAAACAGCTTATTGTTACGTGTCTTTTGCTGCTTTGCACAGAAACGGCTCAGCGAGTGTTTTTATTTTTTCATTTCA
>VUQK01018211.1:33659-50587 GCA_015106715.1 Bujurquina vittata | reverse complement strand
GGGGGGGTGGGAGCGGGGGGGGGGGGGGGGGGGGGGGGGGTCGCGCCATCTAATGGTGCTGCTTTGAAGACAGCAACGCTGGAATCAAGCAGCGTGCCTCACATACTGCCTTCTAGCTTTCATTAAGACTCAACACATGGATCTGCACCTAAGGACCCAGTCATGTGATCTTTCATGTTTTTCTTATTGGCCACAAAAAGACCAAAACTATCAGTGAGCTGATGTGACTTAACAGATATTGTCTGTGCCTGCGCTCCTAATACACTGCATTAACGCTGTATTAACAGTCAGAATAGCGGCGTCAGCTTTACCGTATGCGGTGATACACTGTGGGATTGGTCGCTGACAGTATCGCATTTCAAAGCAGAAAATACATTTTCTTAATTAATCGATGCCTCTCGTCTCATCTGAGCATGCTCGTGTGTGTAAGGTTTGTTTGCCCAGGATTTCAGATCTGGCCCTGAGGTGTCCCACACAGACTTGCTTTTAAAATGCAGCCTAAATTTGGATACAATTATCTGCTATCTGATCCTTTGCATTTCCACCTGGTATTAAAATATTTCTCCTTATCGATTTCCTGCCCACAATTTGTCCTGATATCATCCTGCACGTTGCGTAGGTGTGGCTGAGTGACCACACATGGTGAGCTCCAGGTACCTGCAAACAACACTGGGCTGTTTTTCCTCTTTCATCTCCGACCTGAAGTTAATGCTTCTTCCTGTGGTCTTAGTCAGGCTTGTTTTAGTTGTCAAGAAGAGGTGGAGTCAGATGACCTTTCAACTTTTGGGATTGATTTTTTTTTTAACGCGTTCTCACTGTACAAATTGCTTTTACACCTGGCTGAAATCAGGTCACAGTACCACCTCCACATGTGGTCCAGCTGATACGTTATCCAGATCCAAACTGCATGTTCGTGTCAGATGTAAATGAGGTACAGAGCCTCTCCAGTCACTCCAACGAGATGCTGGAAAACATTCCTCAGAGATTTTGGTCCATGTTCACATGATAAAATCACAGAGTTGCTCACAGATTTGTCAGCTGCACATTCGTGATGCAAATCTCCTGTTCCACCACGATTGCGATCTGGTGACTGGAGACCATTTGAGCACAGTGAACTCATCATGTTTGAGATTATTTGAGCTTTGTGACATGGTGCATTATGCTTTTGGAAGCTGAGATCAGAAGACTGGCTACATAAAGGGATGGACATGGTCAGCACCGATACTCAGGTAGGCTGTGGTGTTTGAACAATGCTCATTTGGTACTAAGGGACCCAAAGTCAGTCCATCCATCCATCCATTTCCTTCCGCTAAGCAAAGAAGCTCAGACCTCCCTCTCCCCAGCCACCTCCAGCAGCTCATCTGCCCAAATTCAAACCCTACCATTCAAGAGTTGCAGCAGAAATCTGAGTTCCGCTCCTGGGGTGCACCCAGTGTGGTCTTCTGCTGCTGTAGCCATCTGCTTTGAGGTTCAGTATGTGCACACAGAGATGCTCTTCTGCATACATCGGTTGGAACAAGCGGTCATTTGCGTTGCTGTCGCCTTCCCGTCGCCTCAAAGCAGTCGGGCCATTCTCTTTTGACCTCGACAAGGTATTTTCTCGTAGAGAACTCGATAGTTTCTTCATTTTTAGACCATTCTTTGTAAATCCTACAGATGGTTATGTGGGAAAATCCCAGTAGGTCAGCAGGTTCTGAAATATTGAGACCAGTTCATCTGGAATCAACAGCCACACTTAAATCACCTTTCTTCCTCATTCTGATTGCTCCATTTGAACGTCAGCGTGTTTGCGCGCCGAGTTTCTGATTGGCTGATTAGATGTTTTTGTTTATGGGCAGTTGAACAGATGTAGCTGATAAAGTTGGCTGGTGAGCGTAGACGCCCCATAGGTTTGAATGGATATGGATATATCACCGTATACAGTAAAGTAAGGATGATGAACAATCTGTGAGCGACATCACTCACTCTGTACTTGCTCAGTTTTTCAAGGTTCTTGGCAGGCTGCTTGCTTCAAGAGTCTTGGAGAACTTGTCTTCTGTCTCTTCATATAATTTCAGACTGACTGCATGATTTTTGAAACCAGCATTCCCCTTGTCACCGAAGATAAGTTTTTATGATTCTATAATTGTGCTTGTTGTCACCAGGCACAATTAATTTGGGAACCTCCTTGATATTATTGGATGACTGATGAAAGCCACAAATGATGACACAGTAAAGTTTCTGGAAACTCTATTAGGAACTTTTTATAGGTGAAACAACCAGACAGGAATGTATGTTTCTGGCCAAGCTAAAGAAAATTAAAGACTTATGATATAAAAGGAATCGCAAAAAATCCCAGAAAGCTATAAATCAGCTCTGCTCATTGTTTTGTTGTTGCCCATAAAAACCTCATGCGGTACGCAGCGATAAGAAGTGAGAGGTCGCATTTATCTGTAATTCTGTCAGTCCTAAAGTTCAGCCTTTTAAAGTCAAAAAGATCAGTTTCTTTCATAGAAATGAAGTTCTTTCATAAACCTATTCAAAAATTAAGCTGGCTGTTTTTTTTGATTATCGTGTAGTAAGATAATTAGCGCACAATACCAAGTGACGCGGGAATAACAGAGTGCACTTTAGTTTCGCTGTTACTCGCTGTGAGCTCTTGTTTGGATAACCAGAAGTCATCATCAATCTGTGCCTTTCAAAACAAGCTTCAGTCCACAGTGTTTGTGATGAAAACACACACACACACACGCACGGAGGAAGCTGGTCTTTGGCTGCAGACGGTGGGCTTGCGTGCTTCGCCGCCTTGGTCGGGGAGTTCACAGCAGAGGGCGACCACAGACAGCAGTGATCATCAGGTCACCGTGGGCCAGAAAGCAGTGTGTGTGTGTGTGTGTGTGTGTGTGTGTGTGTGTGTGTGTGTGTGTGTGTCATTTAGAGAAGCTCCATCAGCAAATAACTTCTTGGCAAACATTCAGACTAAATCTTTGACATCCAGCTGCTGAGCTGAAGGAGGATGCTGCGCTCAATAATGACCTGGACGCTTTCCAGAGTGTGGACGTTTTGTGACAACAAACTGTAATCTCTCTAAGCAGCAAATATAACAATTCAATTAAGGTTTCTTGGGTTAGAACACCATTTGCAGACCCACAGTTTTCCAGAAATGTCTCTGCTCATTCTTTGGACTTTATGCGTCATCTTAAAAAGAGTCTCTGCAAAAATAAATTGAGAGTCGCATTTCGCCGTTAATGCAACTCGAATGCATGATTTGAAGTGTGTCACAGCGTGCATCACCTGCTTGTTGGACGTTCCAGATGGTGAGGCCAATTATTACTTAACCCATGATACAATAAAACCTTATGACACTGTTCAACACTAATGATGAACAGGTGCTTCACTGCTGCCACTTCTACCGGCCACATGTGCATCGTGCATGCTATGTGTAAATACTCTAATTTGGGGATAGTGAACAATTAGATGATTTGAGCTTTGAGCCAATCTATCGTCAGTTTCTCGTTCTCAGCTGACGCGAGTGGCACCTGCTGTGGTCTTCTGCTGCTGTAAGCCCATCTCATCCGTGTCAAGGTTTGACACGTTCAGAGATGCTCTTCTGTTCTCTGTCCTATCTGCTTCAAGCAAATCTGGCTGTTCTCCTCTGACCTGTCTGCCTGCCTAAACAGAGTTTCTGCCGTCTCATGCGCTGATTAGATATTTGGGTTAACGAGCAGTTGAACGGCTGTACCTAACAATGACCTACGTTTCACATAATGAAGGAAGATAGTGTATCTGTAAGTAATCCCTGTGAACCTGAACGCTCAGGCTTCAGACTGGTGTAAATGGCTCTGTGACGTGAGTGAGGGAAGATGGTATTTGACAGCAGCTCGCGTTGTGGTTGATCGCACCAACCAGCTGTCCAAAATGTCTGCGCTCCAGTTTTGGTGATTGAAATTCATGCATTTTCATTGCACGTTAGCTACTTCCTTATCTCCTGTCCAAATATGGTCAGGTCTGTCTTCAAGGCCAGAAGCCAAGAAGGTTGAGGTTAAAACTGAAGCTTGTCCATCTTTTCTACACAGTCTGATTGTGTTGTGTTTTTTTAATGCTATGAGCACCACAACCATTAAGACTTCAATCTTTATTCACTGGGCTGACAGCAGGAAGAGATTAAGGTGTTGTTAGAAAGCAGGCAAACCTTTTTGTGCCGTCCTTGCAAACGAGGTTACGCGTAACACCGTTCAGTGGCTGCTAAAGCCTGCAAGTGCACGTTTATGGATGGACTGACGAGAGCTGTTGTATCACTTTGGTTTGCATTGCAGCGATGGTCTCGAACAATGCCACTGTGCTGCCCTTCTCATTTCACATAATTTATTGTGCTTATAGGCCAAGACTACAGGAATGCTTTCAACTTTTATGGTACAAAGTTGTGCCAAGAACGTTTTTTTCCCCGCTGCTTCTCTGGGGGGATTTCAAAGGGGGAAAGCAACACATGCTGTCATTCATGCCCCGCTCTTCAGATGGACCATTACGCTCATATCAGATCGGCATTTTTGATGTGCCGAGTGACAGAACAAAATAAATAGCTAGCGCAAGGCTGTGAAAGATTTGCAACGCAGTGCGTTAATTAACGAAGGTCTATACCAATTAGGCGCCCATGATTGGTGTGTGAATATCAGTGCAGTCACGCAGGTTGGGGACTTGGCGCAAAGTAACGCCACTGTTTACTGAACACAAAGAGCAAATACAAGTGCTGGCATCAATCACACTGCCAAGTGTAAATAGCTGGGCATTTCAGGGAATTTATGACTAAAGTTCTCAACTTGAGCTCAACAGCGAGACCAGCGTGGCTGAACTGCGCTCGTTTGGCTTTCAGGCAAATAGCATTTAAAGACCATTAAAACTAGAAAAGGAATAAAGTGTGTGTGATTCATGTAAGACACGTTCGCATCTAATCCTTGTTTTGTAATTTCTCGCTTTCATAAGACGGACTGTGATGTGACGTCTGCTGCTGCCAAGGCCTTGTTAGGATTTGCAGCTTTTTATTTGTCACCTATAAAATGAACAATTGGAGAGGTTCTAGCATGTTGACCTTTAAGAAATTTAGAGAAATTTGATTAAATTTGACATTTTACAGACCAATCGATCAGTAATATACTTTAATGCTGAATGGAATCGGTTCCAGCTCTAATTTTGCGTGGATTATTGTTGTTCCAGTACTTGTGAAATCAAAATCAAAATGAATGTTGCCGGTCTCATTAAACAGATGATGAAGGTTAACATTTTCTTGGATTTGGATAGTAAAAGACTTGGTGATTTCACACAGATGTTGCAAGGTCCTATTTGAATTCCAGTTGTGCAGCTCTCCAAACACCGAAACAATCAGGGTAACCGGATGGAAACAAACACTCACGCAGGAAAAATGTCACAGCTTTTGGCCTACAGACGTATTTATCCCTGCTTTTAAACAGGTTCTGATTGTAATAATATGTTCCCCTTTGCTCAACTCGGAGAACAAATACTTCATTAATGGAGCGGACTGCATTAGGTAGTAACGAGGTGAGTGTTTGAACAACAATGACCCAAATGTTTGGCATACTCATAATTATGTATTTATTAACAAGAATGGTACGGGTCTGCTGCAGGTCAGGTGGCGTCTTCAGTTTACTTGGCAGACCTCCGCGTCCTCTTGTTCCAGGAGAAGTTTGCTCCGTAGGACTTCACCCGTGGCTCGGAGGTCCTCTTCTCTGTTACGTCGTAGCTCCAACCTGAGAGAAAACAGAGTAAGAGATGGGGGTGAGAACATCACGCATGTTCCCTTTGGATGCGCTCCAACCACAATGAGGTGTTTTGTAGAAACCGACAGGCTGTGTGTAGTCAGAACGGCTCTAATCGCTTTGGTGCAATAAACAGAGTAAGCCCGTTTCCTTTGCTTGGTTTCAACAAACTTTCCCAGATGGTTCAGTTCTGAGTCAAAGTGAACTTGACTAATGCCGCACAGAAAACCACCTCATTCTGGTTCACTAACACAGGCTTGTGGTCGACTGTCTAATGAGGTGGGCTGGCCCATTAAGAGTTTTCTCCTGTTTTATTAGTTGTTATGAGACCTTCACTTTGTTATCTGGTATTTTGACAGGTGCTTGGATTAAAACCATCACCTGATGAGAGTTCTTGTTTGAAAAGGTCAACTGAGAACACTCTCTATGCTAAAAAGAGTCTGATCACCGATGCATCTTTCCTTATATTACATTACTATATTCTGGAAATCATTTATGTTACAATATGCTAACAAATGTCTGCTGAAATAATACATTTGTTATCGCTCTGGATGGTCAGCTGTGTGAGATTGTAGCTGAGATTGTTTTGACACTTTGTGCAGATGTAAACACAATCAGGTGTCGACCGAAACAAGTGAACCGAGACCCTTTTGAGGAGGTGGACAAGGCCCAGTTCCTAACAAACTCCAGAGCGGTCTGCTTACAGTGAGAACGCGATCCAACCTAAGTAGCCTTCCATAGCCTGGGATGTGACAGAACACCGGAAACATGCAGAGTGTGGAAACTGTAGCAACTAGCCTTCTCCGTGTTGTCTGCTAGTCCAGCACCTTGTTCCTTATTTCCTTTTGTTACTCCTGCCTCAGACACACACGGTAGATGGGCCGAGCCTTATAAAGTGCTTTTCTACTCTACCTGACCACTCAAAGCGCTTTAGACAACATGTCTCACACATTCCAACACGCTCATTTGTCTAAGTGCTTTCTGTCAAACATTCACACTGATGGCTGCCTCAGGAGCAACTTGGGGTTCAGGATGTTCCCCAAGGACACTTTGGAGGGTTGGTGGTTCGATGCCAATCAGCAGGTGACCTGCTCCACCTCCTGAGCCGCAGTCACCCGCTGACACGTCAGGCCTGAACATTCTCACGTTTGGTTTGATTTTGGAGTTTTCTCAGCGTGAAAAGAACCCAAACCACAGGGAGAGGCTACGACATTTGGAGCTCGTTTCCTCTGAATCAGATGAGTTTAAAACTCTCGTGTGTACACTCATCCAGTTGAAATCTAGCTACATCTACTCAAACTTGGAGTACACATCTACATAATTTTCTGATGCAGTCAATTCCACAAAACTACCGACTTCCATCTCAACTGTTAAAGCACAACTCTAGCAACTTGTTTGTATCAGGATGAATTTAGAGGGCGAGTGAGTGTTGAGACTCATTTCTAGAAGGGCTTCATCTGTTTCTGATTTTAAAAAATGACAAAATCTTATAACAGCAATATTGTTACATTTTTTCTGACTTTAATTAAAGGTTGAAGAAATGGTTACCATTTTTCTCTGCAAAAGCAATCGCGTCTTCCTTGGAGGAGAACGACAGCACCATGTTGGATAAGGGATCAGCCCTAAAACACAAGAGTCAGAAATTTTACGCATTATAATCCGTTTAAACACCATAAAGGAAGTCAGTTTATGTGCTGCAGGGATCAGCTGCTGAAGGCGGGTTCTTACGTTGAGGCCCAGCCCATCAGTGGGTTCTCCCAGCGCTCTCTAGTGTCAAAATCCATCTTCCACTTTTTGGTGCTGTTCACTCCGGACTGCATGGCTGTCCTGGCTGGCACAAAGATGTGAACCTTACGAGTCTTGATGTGCTCCTCTGGGACACCTGTCAGAGTGGTGATGTCCTGAAGGACACAGAAATTAAACACATTGAACTTTAACAAAGTAAATAAGACAACAAAACACCAGGATAAAAATCTAAACCCGTAAAATGCTTCTGATTTACAGATATTAATTGTAGCTTCATTTTTCCTCTATCAAATGTTACAACTGATGTAACCCGTCCTTTGCTACTAAGTCTTTTTCTTTTCACATTTACCATCACAAAGAGCACGACAACAAGCTGTCAAAGGTTCCTTTTCGTGCGCGCTAACCTAAACACAGAAAAGTGGTCTACAACCTGTGAGAGGTGGAGATATGCACATTACTTCAAATTAATTGCACAAGAGAACACAAATGCACAATGTGCACGTAATGTGCAAACTGTGCACAGCTGCAAATTCTAACATAAAGCTAGCAGCAAAAGACCCCCGATCACAGGCTGATGTCAAGATAAGAGTACGATTCCCCCAACGACGCAACCAAAGCCTGATTTGTAAAAGGTGATGCAGACTGTGAAGCTTGCAGTGTTGCACAGAGTAAAGGAAAAGTTGTTTATCTCTACAGTAATTTGTCTACAGTAATTTGGCTATAATCACCACATTTTACCACCAAGTACTCTTTAGCCTAATTATCACAAACTAGCTTTGAACTAAATGAAAAGTGTTGAGTATTTCCTTCTGATTGGTCAATTTCACGGCATGAAATGCTTCCTATAGGTATTCAATAAGTAACAATTACTATTACTACATACGACCACAACACTGGTCACACTGGTTACTGCTGGTGCTCGGCGCAGGTCCAACTACTGATCTGCAACTTTGTTGAGGATCTAAAAGATATAAATAAATAAGGCTTCAGTCACACAGGCCTAGAGACCAGTCAGGGAACCCCTGGCAACCTGCAGTCATCAGGGAAAAGTGTGTTATTCGTCGACCAGCTGGTGGCTGAATGATGGAGGTTGCTGGCTGTGAAACTGGTCACAAAGAGGGTTCTGCACCAAAAACCTCCTCGCGACTGCACGATTGTCTGCAAACACTTGCTAATTAACCACCTAGCAGTAGTGAACAGTGTGACAAAAACGGGAAATGCAAAACGTTTGCCTTCAAAGTAAAAGTTGTGCCTTTGTGTTGAAGCAAACACATTTCTAACGGTGCAACTTTTGATTTGGAGGCAAACGTTGTGCGTTTCTGGTTTGTCTTGCAGTCTTCAGTGTTTCACTAATGCTTAGAAAGTATTTGAGTAGGAGGTTCTCTGCGCAGCACTGTACACCTCTTTACGACCAATTTCACCTAGCAACAGCAAGCAAACTCCCACAAGCAACCGCCCGCAACCACTTGCCAACGGGTCAGGGAATACACATTGTTCCATAGCAACTGGTGGTTACTGACCAGTCTCCAGGGCTTTAGCAATCAAGTCACAGTGACTGCCAGCAAGCACTCACAACCAGTCAGGGAATACACATTTTTCCCCAGTTACAGGTGGCTGCCCAGGTCTCTGGGCCTGTGTGACTGAGGCCTAAAACACTGGTGATTACAGGTATACGGGAAATGAATAAATAATATTATCAAATATTCATTTCCGGCTTTTTGAAGAGGCAAAATGAGGAAGCTAGAAGAGGGTTTGACGTCGCAGTCAAAGGTTTTCATTTATGGTACCATGTGTTTAAACCACAACAACAAAATGTCGCTTTGGTTGCCAGCGGCCCACATGAACTCTTCTGACTCTGATTTGGTTAATCATGTCTTTTTCTCTCCCTGCAGAGATCAGGAGTTCATGCAAAACATGTGTTTTGGGGGTTTTCTAAGGAAAGGACACTGATGTTAGCCTGCAGATGTCTCAGAGGAAGAGTGGTCAGAAAGAGCTTGATGGCTATAAAAGTTACTTATGTAGTCAAATTTTTTATGTTTCATATTTCTGTACTTCACGTCAACCTATTAGATTTATTTCCACTATTAAATATTGAGGTGCAAAAAGGGTGTCAATGCATCTTTGATGTCAAAGAACAATAAAACTTTTTTTTTTTTTAAATCTGAGGAGGGAACACTTTATAGGTGCTGTAAAACAAGCTAAAGTTTGGGTTGTAATTTTGTTATTGCCAGCAAAAGTGTGAACAACTACACACAAATCTCTCCTCAGCTTTAACCTGCCTGAACCGGTCTGGATATTTTTTAGGGAGTCATATTTACATGTGTGTACCATTTTAGTGTTCGTAACATTACAACAAAAAGTAAACTAAACTGGAAGCAGAGATTAGTAAATTCGAAAGATGGTTATATAGTGTGTATTAGAGTCTTAAACAGTTAGTTAAATAAAATGTTTTGTTTTTTAAAATTAATTTGAATACACAAATCGGGGTGTATTTCTATGACTAGGGTAGAATGGGGTTTTATTCTTTTCATTTATTTTCTATTTTTAACTTGTGGTTCTTGCATGTGTTTCGCATTTGTTTGTTTTTAATTATTATTTTTTGCACATGGTGACATTAATAGAGAACATACAAAAGGGTTGCAGTTACTTGTAAATACAACAAATTTCTTTTGGATTACATTTTTTATGAATATATTGCCATGGAATTACAACAAAATAAGTACTTCACATGACTGGTGGTACTGCTCATCAGGGGTACCTACTCTATATGAAAAGGTCAATTCTGGAGTCAGAGAACAAAAGAGGAAAATGGAAAATGAGAAACATAACAGCCTTCTATGAAATTAATTCCTAACACTCGATTTGTTGCAGACCTTCATAAAGTAGGCCAGCGCGACAATTGGAGGAGGAGGGGCCTGTGGGCGTGCTAAATGCCCCTTGGAGCGCCTATCAAAAATCTGGTCCAATTCTTCAGGGAATTAGCAAACAAGCAATGGGAAGTCGGCGACAAAACACAGACGAACCTCCCAGCACGCAGGCAGCAGCCACCCAAGACTGAGGGCTTTCCAGGGAGCTCTCCTTTCAATACAAGAATTTTACACATTTCAATGGCCATTACAACTTCAAAGAATCAAATTTTCATCATTGTCTGTCATCTGCCAGTTGATTTGTGCAAAGTGGGTCATTTTGCATGAACTCCACACAAAAGCCTGCTTTCCCTTTAGCAAAGGAGCTTCCACTGGTATTTAAGCCTAGTAAATTACAAGTCCAACTGCTAAACCGCTGCTTGTTTCAGCGAAACACTGTTTGCCATGCAATCAAAAACAAGATCTGCACATTGAAAAGATCGTTAAAATGAAAGGGAAAAGACGAACAAAAAAGAAGGGGGGGGGGCGGGGTGAACGTCACAAGTGCTTGGTAATTATTTCCGGCTGCCCTATCTACTTAACCCGAACAATTCCTTCTTGTCACAAAGAGGAAGAAAACATGTTCTCTTCACCCAGAGGGGGTAATGGTTCATGACACAATAACACACAAGATGGTGTTAAACAGCAACAAAATGGGATGCAAGGGCTTTTTTTTTTTCAGCAGTTAATCAAAAATGCTTTAAAATGTGGCCTTGCAGAAAGTTGTAACATTTTTACTTTGAATGGACAATGTTTCCAAGATCTCTCGATTCCAAAGGAGAGCGGTAAGAAAAACTTCCCGGGTGCTTTGGACACATTTGAGATTGGGGTGGAAATTAAATCTTTTACAAAAAGCATTTTTTGAGTTGAATGTTATAAAATTTGCAGTTTGTGGTCTGTTCTGAAGTCCCTCTCTGAGACGCATGCCAGTTACATGTATACATGTTAAATGAAATCTGCATGACAAATGAGCCATATTTGTTAAACTGGTGCAACAATTTCTCCAGATGTCACGCAACCTAAAATCACATCTTAGGTGTAGATGAGCACAAATGGGGAGAATGTGTCAAAGCAAACGCTTTGACCGAAAAACCGTCAGCTTGTTATTTGGCATTGTTTGCAAAAATAAAAGTCTAGACTTCTATGATATTTGCATGCATTACACTGAAAGCTTGGAGGGTTATTGGCATAACAAGCTCACCCACAATACCCAGATTCACAAAAGGGATGATTGTGGTTGGAATGTGGTGTGTTCCCAGGAAGACTAGAGAGGACCGTCACAAAAGGAAAACCCACACGGTGGGCACTTTTTCTTCTGCCATGTACAGGAAGCGAAATGAGAACTATCAAGTTTGACACTATTCACAGGGCCTTAGCGGGGCCCTACAATACCTGGCTGGGCAGACAGAATGCAGGGCTTAACAAAGGGGGGGGTAACGGCTGGCAAAGTCTCCGTCACGTGAAAGCGTGTCGATATTTCTGACACCTCCAGGCTACGTGCCAAATAAAGAGCACAGGGGCTTGTCGCTGTGGGGCCACTGGGCCCACCAGAATGCTGAAAGCTAGTATCCCTAATTCTCCAACTGAGAACTGGGATGGGAATTTTTGGTGTAAACAAGACAGAAATCTCAGTCTGCTTAAATATGGGGAAAACTGTAGGAAACAGTGAGACAGCAAAGAAAGAAAAAGATTAACAATACAGTTTTATTTCTTTAACATTTTTTTTTAATATTTGTGAAATTAACTATTTATATTTATGAGTGAAGTCTCTGTTCAAAGGTCACAATTTACCGATGTCCCCTTGAATTGTCAGATGCAGGCAGCCATTAATCTTTTGAAACGAGGCCACTAAATGTGTGCATGTCTGCCTGTTCAAACCACGGCTGTGGGCTGCAGCTTTCTCGGGGACTCCTCATCCAGGCAACATGAGTGAATGAAGTCATATATCACAGGAAACCAAAGATAACGCGTAAATAAATGTCCAGCTGTCTTTGTGAGAATCAGTTTGAGTTTTAGACCTCAAACTTGAAAATGCACTCATTCGGGTCCCGCCGAGTCTGGCACGGATTGGATGAATGCTGAGACAAGTGATCCACAGGCCAACAGACAGATTTCTCAAAATCTATATCATCAGAATCTTTGAAATAGTCGATGTGTTAAATAAGCTATCCTGTAGCTTGCGAGCAATAAAACTGGATACTTTAATATGAAATGCTGTGACGTCCATCTTCTTGACATAGGAATCTAGTGGTCTGATTTCCAGTTCATTTCATCTCCTCCTTTGGTCAGTTATGAATAGTTCATGTTGGAAGGAGGAAAACAGAATGAAATGTGAACCTGGAAGTCCAGTTTGAAGGTTTATCCTATACCAGCAGCCTTCAAAGTAGTGAAGGGATCAATAAAGTATCTATCTAGTGCATAATTTAAACAGGTAGGACTTATTAATGCTGGAGAATTATTATGGTATGACTTATTTCATTTTATCTTCAAGAAACACAGAGTTCACCTTCAAAACTATTACACAAGGGATGTGTGTTTGCATGCATTTATTATCTACATTCAAGAAGGCTATAAAACGACTTGCCACACCTGCTATGGCTGTGCCAAACTCACCCGTGCATTCTTTGACTCTGGCAGCCCTGTTCTCAAACTCATCCTCAAGCTGGCTCAGTTGTTTCGCCAAATATAGAAACCAGTCGCCAATGAAGACAAAGACTGGCCTATTTTAATTGCTGAAGAAGTCAAGATGCCGCGAGTGGACGTCTGTTTCTGTAAGCGTTCTTCCAGCCTCCACTCTTCTCATATTGTTTAACACATCTTGTCAGCTTCAGATGATTTGCAGGTGAATGTCCACACTTCCTGCAGTTCATTTCCCACAGTTTATACAAAAGGGATATTAAACCCAGTTTTGCCTGCTCTGTAATATCAAATGTGTTTTTCACATTATTTCTGATATTATCTGCAGATCTAATCCAAATAAAATAAAGGTTTAAGGATTTTTGTGGTATATATTGCATTTCTGAAAAGGCAATGAGAGAGATCGAATGTATTTTACCCCCTAAAATGGTTTGCCAATAAGAAAAAAAGAAAAGAAAACTGATATCAGTTTGAGAAGAGTGTTTGAGAAAATGTCCAAGTAAAGCAATATAAATCATAAAATTTTTTATTCACCTAATTCCATTTTGATGAAAATATCTACTGCTTGGAACACAGTGAATAGTTCTTCTACTGGGGAGTACCCAGGTTTGGCAAAGACCTGAAAACAGGTGCATAAAATGACCTTCTGTTTAATCACTCAGTGAACTAATTGCCCCTGTCTTTTCACCAGATACTCCCTAAAAAATCATTTAAACATAAAATAATACTTAAAAAGAAATGTCACATCTGTTCTTGATGTAGTCCAGGATGACTCAGTTATTAGTTATGAGAAGGATCAGTGCTCCAGTTAGCCAGAGGGGTGAGACAACATGGGACACAGGATGGGTACAATAACCATAGTGTAAGCCCAGTGGCATCTGTGGCCTTACTGGCCCCCCACAGGGCAACAGTAGTAAGTTTCTGTTTTTAATACAAAAGCTGCTAATTTTTCTAATGTCTCATATTAGGTCATCATTACCACTACCTGTTGTTGTTAAGCCACCTAACAGTGACCTATGAATCATAAAAAAAAGGCACCTAACTCGCGGTATGAACCAGCGTTCCAATCACAACAGTGGCCTCAAGGCACTTTATATTGTAAGAAAAAACCCCAACAATCAGAAGACCCACTATGAGCAAGCACTTGGCAACAGTGGGAAGGAAAAACTCCCTTTTAACAGGAAGAAACCTCCGGCAGAACCAGGCTCGGGGAGGGGCAGTCATCTGCCGCAACCCGGTTGGAGCTGAGGGCAGGGAGACAGGACAAAAGACATGCTGTGGAAGAGAGCCAGAGATTAATAATAACTAATGATTAAATGCAGAGTGGGGTATAAACAGAGTAAAGCCCCGTTTACACAACAACATTTCCAGTGAAAACTGTGTCGTTTTTCCAAAAAGTGATGCGTTTACACAGAGACGTTTCAGAAATAATCTCCATTTACACTGACACGCCAGACGCTTAAAACGCTGTCGTTCCTATTAGGAGCTGCAGCCGCAACCATAGAGTGCATGTGCGAGTGTCCCTGCTTCCAAAAAACATTGTTTTCGTCCGTTTACACGGCGATGGAGGCTGGGGCATTTCAGAAACGCTCCACTCTGGAGCCCGGTTCCAAAAAGTATCGTTTTTACTACGTCCTCGTGTAAACAGGAGGTCGAAACGCATCAAAACGTTCCCGTTTTCATTTTGAAACGTTGTCGTGTAAACTCAAAGCCTCAGTGCATCATGGGAACCCCCACAGCAGCCTAGGCCTATTGCAGCATAACTAATGGATGGTTCAGGGTCACCTGATCCAGCCCTAATTATAAGATTTATCAAAAAAAGCAAAGTTTTAAGCCTAATCTTAAAAGAGGACAGGGTGTCTGTCTCCCAAATCCAAACTGGACGCTGGTTCCACAGAAGAGAGGCCTGAAAGCTGAAGGCTCTGCCTCCCGTTTTACTTTAAATACCTTAGGAACCACAAGTAAGCCAGCAGTCTGAGAGCAAAGTGCAAAGGGGTGATATGATTATTCAGGACCTTGTGTGATAAGAGAAAACTTAGCAAAGGGCTCATTTTAAATTGTATCTTTAAGTTTATCTTTGGAACAAGAAGCCTATCACAAAAAACATAATTTGCTCTTGTTTCTTAGCTTCAATTATAAAATGACACAGCACTATAAAAAATGCCAAAGATAACACAGTTTGACAAGAATAAAATTGTATTTTTGCACTAACAAGCTGCTTCCCAAAGAGCTGTCAGCCAAAAACTTGGCATATCTCAGCATGGCGTGTAATGTGTCCTCAAAAATTTGAGGAAGAAAAGGTTTGGGAAGTTTGGAGGCCAGGCCAACACTATCTGCTCCTGAGCAGGTTTTGTCATCAGAGATGCTGCTACAGTTGGGAGGGCATCACAACAATGCCAGCACCAGAGAATCCCCAGCAGAGATGATTGGTATTATTCACTTCACCTGTCCTGGTTTTAATGTTGTGGTCAATTGGATAAAGTCTATTCCCAAAAACAGCCCACTCATATAGCCTAAACATAATTACTGGCATCCTGTTTTTATGGCTTGTTAAGGTTTCCAAATCTCAGCTGAAGTACACAGTGTATTTTCCCGTTAGTACAGTAACCAAGCAAACAGACAAACAAGCAAACAAAGGATGACTGGCTCTGGCAGAACATTTCTAGCGTCACTGCCACATTTTTATAGATACCAGGACTGCCATTACACAAATGGGCTCATCATAACATGTACACCTGTATGCCAAAATTATAACTTGGCACTCAGAGGGGTCAAAAGGTCACCCAAGCTGAATCATGTTGAGTCAGCATGTGCTGAAGTCCCAAATACATCACCCTTAACCCCCCACTGTCCAGCCCACACCCAGACCAAGAGCTTCACTCGTCAGCCTCGTCCGGTTTTCCACCTTCAGACGTCTTTGAAGTGGAAAAAAAAATGTGCCAATTACTGACTGGACACAGGGGGCATCTCTAATAGAAACAAATATTATGCTGCTTGCTCATGTGTGGGAGTGGTTCAACAGTGGAGAACAAGAAGCAGCTGGTATATGAGAGTCATCTTGTATTTCACATTACACATACTGCTAAAGAGAGGACAGAGGTCATTTATGAATATTTTGGAAGCAGGCACACTTGTTTGTTTGTCTGAGCATCTCAAATGTCATTTATAATAAAATAATTTATAAATAAACCCAAACTATAAGAATGTGTCAAGTTAGGACTCTCTACATTTCAGTTCAATCTCACTGTCAATATCTTTTGAGTTTTAAAGTGTTAGTTGGACACAACTCTGTGAGGGAAAAAAAAAAATCACTTGAAGCCAAAAGAGCAGCAGTAGCAGTAAGCATTATTTCCTAGTGTATATTAAACCTGTGACTATTATTTTTATCATATATCAAGCTACCAATTGTTTTAAGAATTTGGTTAACTGTTTGGTGTGTCTCATTTTGTCTGACGATTAACATAAAATGCATACAGTTTGATTATATAAATGCCAAAACTACAAAAAGAGCTGGTAGCTTACAACTAATGAATTAATGGAAGTGTTGTCAAACAGAAGCTGCGATTCTTTTTCATCCAGTCTGCAAACACAACACTTAGCAGTTGGACACTTCCTCTAACTCCCCAGTGCTGATGGAGCTGAGGAGTCCTCTTCAGAGGGTTAGTCTCTATGGAAGAGAGTGCTAATGAATGAAATACTATTTAGTTGATGATACAAAATAAAGCCTCTTGTCTGGCATTCATCAAAGACCAACATCCTCTCAGGCACTACTTCAAACTTGAGCCGAGGGATTTTTTTTTTTTTTTTTTTTTTGCAAAGGGCGCTGTATAAGAGGGCCACCAAAAAAAAAAAAAACTTAAGTTTTTTTTGTGGAAAGGGGGGAGGGAGG